>VMOF01000111.1:46649221-46858040 GCA_011764245.1 Trialeurodes vaporariorum
TAAAAAAAAGAGACAAAAATTCTGCTCTCCCTTCTTTAACTTTGACTATGCATTTCCATCTTTGAAAAAACCCTTTAAAAAAGAATATCCAGATTAGGAAACATCAATTTGAGGATATTGCTTTTTTTTAAATTTTAGGTTTCTGAATCCTTCGATCTTTTTTGGACACGTGTGTTTATGAGTCATAAGAAATTTACCCACAATTTGACTTTAAGCCTGCCCCTGTAGGATTCAAAGTATTTTCTTCGGGAGACGAAACTCGGTAAAAGAGTTGTCCCCAATAGAGGCAAACAACTATGCAAAAAGTGAGCAGTCGATACGAGGAGGTCAACATTTTATTTATTATTTAAACGTGCACTGAATAACGCATGAAGAAGATAGAGGTTGCCTTTATGAAATGATGAGAAACGGTGCGTACTTCTCAACTCCTCTATAAACTATTCTGCTTTTATGTACCAATATCGTTTTTGTATATTTTTCACGGATAATATTTTCGCTCATTTTCACCAAAAACGTTTCCAAACTTCGCACTGTTTGAGAAAGTTGCCACATTGACTGATTTATTCAGTTTGATTATTTGCAATAGATGATTACTGAAATTATTAAAGTTCTGTCGGGTTTGAAAAACATGAATGTCTCCATAAGCAATCGGAGAGCATTTTTCAAAAGGGGCCCTTTAGCGACATTTTTATGCGTCGGAGCCTGCGACAGCGGAATCTAAGTATCCTCAAATGCCAAGAAAAATAGGACACTATGGTGAAATTTCAATTTTTTATACCACATGAATCAAACCAATTCGTTGAAGTGAGGTAAATGTCAGGCCCGGACTGGCTCACCTGAGAGGGCGCGGGACGGTGGACTAGGGGGCGCCACCCACCGGGGGTCTGAGGGGTATGGAATACCCCCCAGGTAGGAAGGGGGGTCCGGGGGTCCTCCCCCGAAAAATTTTTGGGATTCAGAATCCGCCAGAACGCAATTTCAAGCCATTTCTAAGCGATCAGATCGGTCATTAAGTCAGCTCGATTCTTCGCAAATTTTCATGAATATATTCGTGCGACCTTTTAAGTCGTCAATACGGAATCCCGCGGGAAAAAACGAACAGAAAAGTATAATTATGAGCTTAGAAAGACTATGAAAAAAGAGGAGAGAAAATGAATGCGTAGTTTCTGGATCTTCGAATTCTCGTTTATAGTTTCCGCCGAACGACTCTATATTAACAGAAGGATCATGTTGATCGAGGAAAAAATAAACTCACATTTTATGTCAGAGTCGGATGAAAATACTAGATTTTATTTATCTATTTATTTTTAAAAATTTTAAAGGGGCTGCCATCAAAATGATAAATGTTTTCTCAGTATACACAAAACTTCTTAGTCAGTATGTGTATACTGTATAGGCAGTGGCGCCACAAGACATTTGTCTTGCGGGGGGGGGGGGGTTTTGGGACGACTCCAATTCCGGGGGGTCTGGGGGGGATGGAATACCCCTCAGTACAAGCGGGGGGTCCGGGGGTCCTCCCCCGGAAAATTTTTCAATTTTCCTAACCTTCAGATTGAATTTTAAAGGTACTTTCATGTAAGTAAAATTGAACTGTTCAAATATATTTTCGATTTTTCCTGCATGAAATCGTTGCGATGCTCTCGACTCATAATTGGAGGGAGAAGAGTCAAGTGGAATGTGGATGAAGGAGCCATGGAATATTTTGGGGAAAGAGGTTCTTTCATCGCCCATTAGGGAAAGGACTGTGTATGGATTGCCTTCATTTTTTCAGGGCTGATAGAGCTATTCACGGGGAGTCTAAATATGGTCTATTTTTTATTTTAGCCTTCTTAGATCCGAGGGGGCGGGGGGGGGGGGGTCGAAGGTAAAACGGTTTTTCGGCCATAACTTTTGAACGGTTAAAATTATCAAAACCAATTTTTTTAAACGAAAGATCTTTAAAAGATCCATCTTTTGTTGTGTATGATGTTTCAAAAATATTGAATTTTAGTTGAGTTATAGCATTTTCAAAATTTTGGAAATTCCAAAAAATAAGATTTTTGAATTTTTTTCATTTGCGGATCGCACTGAGGAAAACAAAAAAACTGTCTGAAAGAAAATTTCCCTTTTTTTCCCGGTTCAAATGAGCTAAAGTTTGTTTTTGAGAAATGATTTGTCTTTGAGCTATGAATTTTTGAAGTGTCAAAAATAGCTATTTTTTCGTTCTTAGCGGTTCTAAGTGGGGGGGGGGGGGGGTTCCCCCGTTCCTGCTCGTCTCTTACACGTTAATTAGGGCGCAAACCATGCCGCCCTTGACTCATCTTATGTGACATATGACGGAGGGCGCCAAGAGGAGGGGGGAAAACGCCCTCTCGTGTCTTACTTTAAATAATGTGCAAAGCATTCAGCCCTAGAATCATGTTATGTGACTTTGGGGGAAGCGTTGGGCGGAAAGTATGGGGTGTAATGCGTTCCCATACACTTGTGCCTTCTACGTTAGTTACGGCGCAAACCATGCCGCCCTCGGTTCATATCGGTTCATATGAGTTATAGGACAAAGGGCGCCCTATGACACATGATATTTGTAGTAGTCAAGTCACCGAAAATTAGACTCCCAGAATCGCGGCTTTCAGCTGCTTAAGGTTTTTTTTTTTTTTTTTTTTTTTTTTTTTTTTTTTTTTTTTTTATGGAGGGGCGCCACGGACAGAGGGCGCACCGGGCATCTGCCCGGTTGCCCGGTGGGCCAGTCCGGGCCTGGTAAATGTACCCTATTGTTTACATCCTTGCTTCATTAATATGGGTTGCTGCATGGTTCACAGAGATTGCAAGCAGGATGTAAAAGATGGGGTACCATAAACTCACTTATACGGCTTGGTTCCTTCGATTGATGTGGTGTAACAAATTTTTCCTATTTGCTCCTTTTTTTCGGCATTTGAGCATACCGATATTCTACTAAAGTAGGGTCGGGTCCAACGCGTAAAAAATTGTTTTCCGATTCTTCAGAGGAAAACCTATTCTATAGGTCTAGCCGAAATAAGCTGTTCATAAATCGAACTCATCGCAACAGTCAGTATGGATTGCATGTTTTAAAAAAAAGATTCGAACGGAAGGGCTGATGGAGAAAGTAAGTGAGTAAGTTAGAATGTAAGTGATTAATTCCAAGTAAATTGGATGATAAAAAATGAAATAATAGTATTATGTGTATGTCACCGTTAAGAGCTTGAGAGCATAATTATAAGTCACGACTGCCAACACAATATTATGTAAATCGATCAAAAGCTGAAAGTGTTGTTTACACGACACTGCAACCATTTTCTTCATTATCAATTCATTCCATATTTTCAGAGGTTACTTCATTAGTTTCATTAACTTTATTAGGTTACTGTCTATTGATACGTTCATGTTCTTCGATACGTGTTTCCTAAACTTTTTCAAGATCACCATCTGGCCGGTAAAAGTGACGTCATGTCCGGAAAGGTTGTTTCTTTACAATCTATTACCGCTTGGCGTGACTTATTCAACGAAGGGATACTCATTTCCTCCTTTCATCTGTTTAACTTTGTTATGATCTGATCTTAACTGGGAACTGGACTTCACCTATTTTAAGTTTTACCCATTGGAGTAAAGACATTTTTGAAATCTGAACGCCAGAAAGATTAAATTGTAACGTCAGCGATTTTCTAAACCATATGAATACAATGCACAATAGCACAATCATCGATCCAACCAGCAACAAACGGCTGCTGCATTTTTTACTAACCAATTCAATAATAATGCTGCGTGTTAAAATAATTTATGTAGACTATACGACACTTTTGAATCATTCAAATGATTATCCTTCAACGTGGCTTATCTTTTCTTTATTACTCACGATTAAGCTTCAGTAAGTAAGAAAAATAAAAAGGCGAATAAGACATTCGGATACACATTCATTTTCCGTCAGTATCAGAATACCTCTTCATTCCATTCCATTTCATTCTCAACTATTATATATTTTTTGCTTATTCAAGTGCAAGTAACCGATCACAAACAGAATTAAATTTTTCTACGGTTATTGGAGAGGGGTCCCATAGATCCCTGACGTCAAACAATTCTAATTTCCAAAATTAAAGAATAAAGTAACGGCTCACCTATCTCAGCCTCTTCATTTTACACGTCAAGCTGCACAATGCGCAAGTTTGAACGTAGTCCTACCGGGAATGCGGATCTAGGGATGTGACAAAGGAGCAAGGAGTCCGACAAACACCGCGTTGGACATCAAGGAATGTTGCCATCATAACCCCAACTTATAAGTCATCCGTCAATAATAGTCCTACTTACAACAAAAAGTGAAAGTCATTAAATAGGGATAAACACTAAATGGTACTACATGTGAGGGAAACTGCTAAAAACTCGGTTTTTAAGGGTATTTTGAATAACTGCCCCATAAATTAAAAATCATACCGATTTTTCCCTCTCAGGTTAACACTCTAACATGTACTTATACAGGGTGTTTCTTATCTCCCACCCTGTTTTTTTTTTCTTGGTAATTGAGATAAAATGTTGCGGTTTGGACCGGTCTTCATCATTTTGGCCGAATTTTCTTTTTTTGGGGTCGAAACCCCCCAGCTACCCTAGGGGGGTTCCAAGGGGGCTATCTCAAAAATGTCAAAAGGCAAACCCTATCTTGTGATACATCTTTCAAAAAGGCGTAAAATTCTAAGACACAAACTGGAGGTTGATATCGTTTTTAGTTTTCGATATATCGAATTTCAAAGTTCGATTTGAGCCCATTTTCAAAAAATCATTACTCCATTTTGGAAAGTCGGAATTAAAAAAAACTATGAGTTTATAATACTCTAAGAAGCAAGTACTTTTCAGATAATGAAATGGTTTTGACATAAAATTAGTCCAAATTTGATTTTAGAGCCCCAAAATGTTTTTAAAAATGTTGCCCCTAAAAGGGGCTATCTTTAAGATTCCCTTCCGCGACCCTTATTGAATGATACGTCGATCAAAAGAGCATAAAAACTGAACATTTTGGCGCAATCCGGATATCAATATCGTTTTTCGTATTCGAGATATCCAATTTAAAAGATAGGCGAACATTGAACTTTGAAAATTCGATATCTCGAATACGAAAAGCGATATCGATATTCGGATTGCGCCAAAATTCGGTTTTTTATGCTTTTTTGATCGACGTATCATTCAATAAGGTTCGCAGAAGGATTATGAAGAATGGTCCAAACCGCAACATTTCATCTCAATCGGCAAGAAAAAAAACCAGGGGGGGGGGGAGATAAGAAAAACACCATGTATTAGTCACCACTACAGTTTTTAAACGAAACAAACATCAGACCAAATTGTCAGCAATATGAAATGAGTCCACGCCAGCATTGACGAAATTTTTCTTGACGCCATTAACTGCTGATTAAATTCTTTTCACCCATGAGCCGATCTGCTCGAAGCCGAATTTTCTAGTGACTTTGCATCCAATATCTTCTGTAAGTTACACCCACTGTTATTTTTGCCCAAATTTCTCACCCAAATGTCACCCAAAATACAAATAATAAGGAGTGTCCTTTTACTGAAGGCTGTACCCACCATTCTCAAGTAATCTAGCTCCTTTTCTCCTGTTTCGAAATCATTATGTACGCTTGAACTGTTTTTTTTCTGCCATATTTTTAAACCGTGCTACTTCTTTTCACGCGATTTCCTTACTTTTCTGTTATTATCAAGTTCAAATAATATAATTGAAATTGCATATCAGCTTGATCCTTCTGCAACTTTGTGAGTAAGTAATATATGGAAGGATGATGTTTTCCTATCACTGTTTGGAAACGGTTACACCAGCCTTTAGTAGCATTGTTTCTGAGTGGACCGCCTGGAGCTCCAATTGGTGCTGATTCCATAACTTTGGCTCTTACCGAGGGGGCATAATCCTCTGTTGTCGTTGAAGAGTAACTGTTCTTCCTTTAATGTACGCGACATCAAAATATTTTACGATCGGTTTCATTGAAGGTGGCAAAATTGGTTTCAATTTTGCAAATACCTCTTTGACATCTTCATCAGGGACAAATGCCAATGCCAATATTTTTAAAAATCCTTTTTTGATACTGCTCGCCTCTCCATTTTCGTACGCTTGTTGCAATCCTTCCTGTTGAATGTGTCGCCAAAGACTCTGAGATGGATGAGAAAAACTAAACCTTATGATTACATCCGGGAAAGTTGATCACACAGAATTAATAATAATAGCACGTACGAAATTTGAAATGACTGTCTCTGGATTAATTAGGAATAGCAGTATTGAACTCTTGGCACTTTAAGACTATTGCATGTAACATAAATTCAAACGATTCTTGATTTTATTCGGAAGCATAGCGTACATAAGAGTAAACACAACATCTTCATAATCTCTGTGGATTGTGAAAATTTGCAAAAAAATGTTTGAAGCAGTTTCAAGTACCGTCTAAAAAAGGACTCTTATTCATCTACTTGAAATTACCAAATTTTGTTTCACCTCGTAGAACTCAGCTGACTGTTAAAAAATACTCATATTTTCTCGGAAGATTAGACTTCGTTGGTAATGGCCTCTTGGTGAATTGCCTTGGGCAAAAAGTTCTTGGGCGATGCGCACCTGGGTGAAAATTCCCTAGGGTAAACGGAATTGGGTGAAAAGGCACACAGTCCATGAGACGTGATGATCGAGAGATACTGTCCTTAAAGTACGAAGGCAGAGTTATCCTTAATAATCCGAAAGAGAAACGTATATTTTGAGCTTTCCTCCGGATCGGACAGAATTAACCGGTAACTAAGCTATTGTTGACCCATGAGCATCTCATTTCTCAGCCAATTTGGTGAATATTATGACAGTAAACAGCCCGATATCATGTTAAGAACACGATCTTCTTGTTACTTACGATGTCCTGTAGAAAAATGGCAATTTGCAAGCCTATCCCATATTCAGGGACCAAATTTTGTTAGATCCCGAGCGTAACTTACGCACAGTCACATGACCGTACGAAAGTTCTCTGATTGGTCGAAACCGCACGCAAGATGCACCTAAGTCAACGTTCGGGACCTAACGTAATTTGGTCCCAGGAACGTACATTTGAACAAGGATTCAGTCACCGATCAGTTAGGCAAATTTAGATCAGAGGAAAGCAAGGATTGAGGGCTTTCATATGTATGGTAACTCAATTTGTTTACATTTCTTATCGATTATATAAGTTTTAGAGTAAAACAATTCTTGAGTTTGGGTCGCTAAGCGCCACGCTCTTTCTTTCTTACCTTCAGAGTGGGCTCAGCATGATCAAAAGAGTTACTGTGGATGCTTAAGCCAATTAATAATATATTTTCAAACGATAGAACGTGTTTTTGATTCATCGCTCATGGTGTGGAAACACGGATGTACCCTCTAAAAATGTAATCAACTTTCTATTCCTTTTCCAGGAGCAGGTAAAAAATGCTAAAACCTATCATATTCTACCGGTTCAAAATGTCAGGAATCAATTTTCATCAGGTACTTGCCGTCGGATATCCGTATATTTTAATTATACTAGTCGTGAGTCAACCAACAAAACCAGCTCACCTTCCACTTCTTCAGAGAGGACCTGAATTCAACGAAGCAGTTCTAAAAGATAGGAGAATCTGCCCTGATGTGATTCCTTATAAACAGTGCCCTGGAGAGAGAGTTGAGGTATTATTGTTTCATTAAATCGAGCAAATACTTTATAAATCTTGATTTTACTTCATCTCAATTGAAAACTTTCAGCCGTTTCTGTGTAAAAATACAACTTTGCAAGAAACGGTCAGATGAATGGAAATGAGAAACAGTTAAGCAACAATGAGTATGAACGGAATAATATTTTCAAAGCTTTTGCAACAGTCATACAACAAGTATCATCATGAAATAATTTGTTTGACAATACTTGAGGCGATTTGAAGACATTTCTGTATAGTGACCAAGACCAACATAGGTACTTATTAAGACTCAAGATTCGTGAGAATGTTAGCATTAGTTTTACAGACTGGAAAGCCGAACCTTTTAATCCCCACGACGAACCATCAGAATCATCAAAATGACCGGTGTAGAGAAACCTCAAAAAAATACAATGATTTTACTATTTTTAATCGGAAACCAAGGTACAAAACAGATTATTTGATAGAATTGAGAACATTCAATTCAATGGTAGGGGCAGCCTCCTCCCCACTCTCTTACTTACCCTGATATTTGTCTTTATATTGCTCGTTTTATTACTAGAAATATATCGTGAATGGCTCCTCAAAATGATGATCTTGAGCTGTGCCTTTTTCATGTAAACTCTTCGGCGGGGCTTTTTTGGTGGAGAGAGAGAGGTGTGTACGCCGTCTCATCCATTACACTTTTGAACTGATATTTTGATTATTCTAAGTATATTCCCTAATCGTAATAAAATAATTTCCAGGCTTTCTGCTTTTGACTCCCCTACGCTGATTATTCATCCACAAATACTTTTTCTTCTCTTCTTGTCAATAATTTGGGGGAGGAGTTCGTAAGTCTTCCCGAAAGGACTGTTGAACTAATATAATTGAACGGCAATATTTTCAGTGATTTCTAACTGAAAATTAGGGAGGATAGGAAATCTAAAGGAACAATTTACTCTAATTTGCAATTAAAATTCTTAATATGCCTTGTATTTCTGTTTGAGGATAGGAAAAGTTACTAAAGAGGTGACATCGAGTTGTATTAGAGCAAAACAGAACAATGGAATATATGTTACTGTGGACTTTTGATAATGGTTAATTTCTATTGATGCACCACTTTAACGTCCTTGGATTTCATTTCCTATTTGCGTCGTCTAAGCACCCAGAAATAGTTTGCCTATCAATTTATGGGCGTCAAGAAGGCAAAAACTGTCATTTGACAAAGATAAGCGTATTCAAAACAAACAATGTGAAATGTAGTTTGTGGGAAAAGTTTATAAACAAAGAAACTAGCAATAGAAAATCATAGAGAAGTGCTTCAGATCAGTTGGCAGACTGACGAGAGAGAAAATAAACCAGGCTTTACTTAACAAACTCATTCTGAGAAGTATGAAATTTCAGTGTTTTGACAATTCTTGCTAGAATGATGGAAAAAGTATCAGGTAAAAGAACAAGTCCACGTCAAAACGGGACGTCAGGTCACCTTCCACCCTAGAAACAGTAGACAAAATTTAACTATTTTAAAATTCTGTAGGTCTCTTGGGCCCACATAAATTTAAAATCTGGTTCTAAGCTGAGTCCTAACGATATTGTGGAATGTCCTCATAATGTTACTCATCCTTATGAAGCCGATGCTTTGTATGTTGTCATTATGACAGGTTAGTTTAGCGAGTTTATCATCATGCATTAACGCAGTAATAAATTACAAATAGAAACTAAAATGGCTGTACCATTGTTCAGGAAAAACCTCAACAGCCAAAATTCTCTACCAATTAGTGGTCAGTTCAATCAAGATCCAGAAATATTTACACAGAGTGTTTAAGACCACCCGTCCTCTATCTTTTTAGTGAAAACGGCGCAAGATAATGGAATTCTCTTTACCAATGAACATCCGACCCCAAGGAATTCAGGGAAAATATTGCCGATCCCGAAAAACGGCCAATAAGGGCCTATCGGGGCCCCAAGAAAGGGCCAAATTGCTGTTTCTCGATGTTTTCTAATGGGAATTTTTTTGTTCAGAAGTGAATTGCACACTTAAAAAAATCATTTCTTGTCAAAAGTTACAGCCTGGCCTCTCCCTCTCAATTTTGAAGCTTTGGGGGGGGCCTCTTTTGAGTGAAATTAAAAATAGCAAAGTACAAGTTGTCAAAAATCATTCAAAAGCCCGTGAAATGACCAAGAAAATAGTCCAAACCGGGTCTAAATGCGATAATTTCATGAGAATAACAACCATTCAAAGTTTTGAAGTATTTTTCTCGTATTGGAGGATACATCGAGGAGGCCATAGAAAACAATTACGATCACATACAAAGTCCCGCGCGAATACGAGGAAAATACTTCAAATCTTTGAATGGCTGCAACTCTCGTTGAAATTATCGAATTTAGACCCGATTAGGACAATTTTCTTTGTCTTTTCAAGAACTTTCAAATGATTTATAACAACTTGTACCCTACTATTTTCACTCAAAGGGGCCCCGCCCCCGAGGCCCCAAAATTTAGGGGGAGTGGCCAGGCTTTAACTCTTGTTAAAATTATCGGATTGACTTCCAGTGTTGACCATTTTCTTTGTATTTTTAATAGCTTTCAAATAATGTATCACAACCTTTACCATGCTTTTTGAAATTTTTTTCGTGGAGGCACCCAAAGCCCCAAAATTTATGGGGGAGGGGGCTGGGGGCCCCCAATTTTTTAGCCGAAAATAAGGTTGTGATAAATCAAAAGAAAGCCCTTGATCTGCTGATTCAGAATATTTTTAGGTTTTTTGAAATTTGACAATTTTTAAGGTCACAGCGAGTGATTCAAAACGGCTCTTAATTTTTTTAAAATGGCCCCTAACTTGAGAAAGGGCCAGTTTTTGAAAAAAAAATGCCCTCGACAAAAAATCCTTTGTTTTAGGTGTACAATCCATTGCTGAAATAAATAAAACATCCGTCCCATAAGAAAACATCGAGAAAAAACAATTTGGCCCTTTATTTGAGCCCAGTTAGACCCATAGGGACCGTTTTTCGGGGTTGGCAATATATATTTCCCTGAATTCTGTGGGGTCGATATACATTGACAATGTTTAGTCAGAATTTCATTATTTTGCGCCGTTTCCGCTAAATAGATAGTGGACGGGTGGTCTGAAACACCCTGAATGTTTACTATAGCGTTTTTCCAATCATATTTTAGCTATAATCTGTTTTAATAACCTCTTTCTCACCTTTCAGCATGTGTCTTTGTCACTTCGTAAAGTTTAATTTGATAGTAGTAAGGTGAATGTATTGGTCAAATGCGCATAAAGATCAACGCCTGTAAGAAAAAGACTTCCTTTTTGTTGGTACAAAGAAAGTGCATGCAACTGAGGGTAATTGTGAAGTTTCAGTTACTAAGATGCTGTAAAATTTTTACAACTAAGCTTGGTTATTGTGATAAAATCAGTAGAAGTAAATTAACCAGTCTGAATGAAATCTGGGGGACAATACACGAAAGATGGTTTAGACGACAGGGGAATATTTTTTCCATGTACATGCCCCTTATGAATACTGTTTTTCAGACGAACAAAAGAAGCTATGCTTTTTTGAAATCCGAGCAAATAGAACAATTAGATTCTACGAAAGTGTTTTATTATATAAATGTGACAGAAGCACACAGGAAGCAGAGATTGGAAGTAAAAGAATCAGGGGATGATAATAAGCGCGCAAAAGAAGCCGAAGAAAGATACATGAGAAAGGTTTTAGGAAGATTTTCATGTGGCATGAAACTTACGTCACTACTGCGGTTTGGAGACCCAATATTCACCAATGAGGTTTCATTGACATATTTTAAGGCTATCAATGGACTAGAAAAGCGCAATTAGATGAGAGCTAAAACAAAGAGAACGGATCTCTTTCGACCTAGAAAACTTGGGGAATAGTAAATAACGAAAAAACAAGAGGGAGAAATTACCTCAGTAAATTGCTGCCTACTCCGAAAATAAAATGGACTTCTTACAACCTGAGTGGTTGTTGGTGATTTTGAAAAAACAAAATGTATGGAATGGACGGTCAAGAAATTTAAACCCGGTCACCAATGCAAGTTATCTTAGAATCCTGCTTAGTATAATTTCGATTGGCATATTTTATACTTTCAAGTAGTCAAAACTTTTTTTTTTTTTTTTTGGCATGGAGAACTTAAAGATGAGCTGAATGCTGAAGACGAGTAAGGTCATAAAAAGCGTGGTTTGCACGGGCTTCTTTGTGAATAGTTGTTTGTGCTGACCGAATAACTCCTTTTCTGCAAATATCCACCGTTGGAATCTGGATTCTTGAAGCTCCATTTTTTATACCTTGCAGTTATCTTGGGAGTTGGCCATTGTAAATTTTGGAATGGCTTTGGATCCGAATGATGTAACTTACCCTCCTTTCCATTCTTTTTGGCCAATTGTAAGAGGCAGTTGTTATACCTTAATTTTTACAGGTAATTAAAAGGAAATATCACTAAGCATAAATCATCTAAAGGACCTCGCATTGATCTTGAGGGAACTGCTTTCAATAGAATATTTTGGCATTTTGATGCGTTGTTATTAAGTTTATTTTGAAATAGAGTTCATATTCCAACAAAGTACAATAGTACATACTATATTAGCCGGATATACTTACATGAGTTCAAAACAGTGCAGCCAAATCAATAAAGACCATCTTAAATCCATCGGCATAGTAGCTAAGGAAATAATTAACTTCAGGTAGGCCTATGCGATGTATAGTTTTGTGCATTGAAGTTCGATGTCCAATTGACATCGAAATTCCATCGATGTGTTACGGGCAGATCTAGGTTTCTGGGCGGATCTAGATGTGCCCGGGCAGATCTTAGATCGGCCCGGGCGTACTTAGATCCGCCCGTTTAAAACGGGCAGATTTAGGTGTGCCCGGGCCGATCTAAGATCTGCCCGGGAAACAGTGGGCCAACCTAGTTCCGCCCGGGCGGAACTAGGTTGGCCCAAAAAAAATGAATGCAAAAAAAAAGAAACAAAAAAAAAATAAATAAAACAAACAAAAAAAAAACAAAACAAAAAACATAAAAAAAAAAAAAAAAAAAATTATTTATTTATTATGCAGCAATTTTATTGCTGCATAATAAATTTATTTATTTATTTTATTTATTATGCAGCAATTAAAGAAAAGAAAAAACCGCCTACAACAATTTTTCCAGAATTTCGAACCTGCATTTTTATTTGTTGCAACATGGGCCAGCATTGTGACACTTGGACTTGCATTGGATTCCTTTCTTTTTACAAGCACACTTGTTGTCACTGCACCGTCCGCGGCAAGAACACTTGATAAATCCTTGCCCACCAAATTTTGAATCGGCGCGACTGAGAGACCGGAGCGAGATGGAAGTATCCGGCACTTCAGCAGGCGATATAAATTGAACCTTGCAGGATTTGAACTGGTTTCGGGCGTAAAGAGCCTCTAACTAGCCCTGCTATTATTATTTTATTTGTTTTTTTTTTTTTTTTTTTTTTTTTTTTTTTTTTTTTTTTTTTTTTTTTTTTTTTTTTTATTTTTTTTTTTTTTGTTTTATCGGCCCAGAAAAATAACTATCGAAAGTAAATATGCCCAGATCCAAAACGGTTGGGCACACCTAGATGACCCCATTTAAAACGGGCATATCTAGGTCTTCGCGGGCGGATCTAGATCGGCCCAGCTAAAATTGGGCGGACCTAATTCTGCCCGAGCACATCTAGGTCTGCCCGGGCGGACCTAATTTTGCCCGGGCAAACCTAGATCCGCCCGGAAAACTAGATCTGCCCGTAACACATGCATCGAAACAAATTTTAACAAGTCAAAAATGAGAAACCACTGAAAAAAAAGAAATTTTTCATGCTTTTGAGATGGTTTAAGAGGAAAAAATGACATCTAAGTTCATTTTTAGTCTTATCGATAAATAACGAATTTCCGTGCATCGGTTGACATCAACATTAGCATCAAATCTATTCGATAGCAGGAAATTATCGAATCTTCGATCGATGCATCAAACATTGCACAGGCCTAACTTCTGCCCTGAAAACTGTCTCTTGAAAATGTGCATAAAACCAAATGTTCCAGAGGGTACTTTGGTGATTATTAAATTTCGGTCTTCCAAGGTAAAACTGGAGGCATCACCTGATTTTGCGTCTAACTATTTCCACAAATCATACTTGGTATGTCAAAACAATAATTAATGAAATAGGAGAAATATTTATGGAGTGGCGAATCTACTTGTTCTGGAGTTTCAGAGTCAAATATCAATTTAGAATGTAAATGGCGAGAATCTTTGTATAGTCTGCGTTTCCGACCTTTCTTGAAAACATGAACTAATGGGTCGGAAAACGATGAGCTACTGAGCTTTCTATCTATAACACCGACATTCAACATTTGCCGGATCATTTTTTATGCACCATTCCCTTTTACGGGCATTGGGTATAATCATTTTACATAAACCTCTTGGTTTTTCACTCGAAATTGCGCTGTTTTGACACCTTTCTACTGGAATATCAAAAACAACACGAATTACGTAGAAATAAGATAAAAAACACGAGCTTTCCTGGTGCTGGAGAAGTGGCTAGGGCTAGTTTCATTTTAATGTTCGTTTCCTTATATGCTAATGTCATGGATTTTGGATATGAATTGACCTTAGCAACACACTGAAGAACACTTCGAAGAAGCCTAGTTGGTTCTAGCATGGTTTTCACACTATTATGAATTACTTAAAAATGTGAAAAGTCAACAAATGCATCACATTGAATTATCTTCGGGAGTTTTTTAATTCCTTCAGAAATTGAATAGCACGTTTGTTATCTTTTTAAAGAGAGTTAAAAAGAAAGAGAGAGAGAGTGAGAGGGGGGGAGGAGAAAAAGAGAAAGAGAGAGAAAGCGCTTCAAAAGATTATCTGATTTAACCAACCTAATCTATGCAACATTTGTTATGACATCTTATTACTAGCAGGCCACCCGGCTTCGCTCGGATCCATCCGTAAATAGGTGGATCTGTCAACCTTAATTATGCCGCGCATTATGATTTTGTTGAAGAAGGTACCATTTTCAACAATGAAAATCAATCACATTTTCATACAGTTAGGAGTCGAATTTTTCCGCAACTTTGAAGAACTAAAATAATCAGTTGAGTCGCAACAACAGCCAAGTAAGCAATCTATGATAACTTCAGAGACATATAAATAAAATGCAATCACTGGTGAACTTCAGCATTGAAATAATCGGCGTCCAATACCGATGTAACTTGCGTACCTAACCTCACACTGCGCTTTTGCTTATGCTGGAATCGTAGTATCATCTAAGGCGTGAGCGTGAATCTTCCAATGTGATTGGTCGTTAGGTTACAGTCTAGACGGTGATTTTGAGTACACAATAGTGGGGGCCTTTGAAAATATCAGAGATGGATTCTTTGGGGTCATATCCCTATATGACTTTTTGGTTTCAGATCTTAACTCTCAGCCGTTCTGTAGATAAAAAGGGTGGACGGGTGGTCTGTGACACCCAGTATATTGAGGGAATATTACTAATAAATGCACCTTTAACTTTTATTGGCTCGTATTAGAGCCATGGAACTGAGACTGCACTCTTCAGTAGAGTCAGACACCAGCCCAGAAAATCGATCATTCTTTCGAATTCAGCCATAAAATCAATCGCCATGATGAATGTGATATCAGATTTTCTCGACTTTCGGATGGTTCTTTAAGTGAGAAATAATCGTTATCACATAAACAGGAATTTGACTTGACTGAACCGGGCACCAAAGTTTCAAGGCAAGTCATCGAGGCAAGTGGCACCGAGAGATAATGGAAAATCAAGTTTATTCTTGAAGTCATCTGCATTTGACTATGAATTGATGTCTAGGGCTCTCCCTCAAGGAAAGCCACAGTATTGATTTGAGTGTTTCTAAAAATCTGATACTCAGAAACGGAAAGTTGCTCCATCACGAATTTCAAACGAATTTGTAATGAATTTGAGAGATAATGACTTTTTATGTACAATTTTTTGAACTATGAAAATAGATAATGTGTGATCAATTCAGAGTTGCAGTGAAAAATGTCGGGTCGAAAAATCAAAAAAATGTGTATGCAAGTTTCTGAATGGCGTTTTTTCAGCTTGTAAACAGCAAAAGAAAAGACGAATTTTGTCTTAGTTTTTCTTCGTCAACACCACCTTAAAACCTATATTTGTCGGTAAGGTAGATGTCCCAATTACCGTCACCCTCAAGAAAAATTTCCGTAAATTACCTTTAAAAGTGTCAGTTTTTAATTAATCTGGGATCTGTTTGCACTAGGTCCCTTCAAATACATTCCAGTTTTATTAAAAAAAAAAAAAAGAAATTGAAGTAATCAATCAGGAAAAAGAATTATTGAAAAAACTCGGAAAAATGGCCCATGTCCCCATTACCGCCATGCCATACGTGGCTTCGTCCCAATTATTATCATATCAGCGGTCCTAATTATCGCCATACGTAATTTAACTGGCTTTTAATTCAAATCACCATGTTAATTGGCGGGAATTAGTGAAATTATAATAATTTAAAAAGCAGAAAGTAAAGAGAACCGCTTTTTAATAAGTAACTACTGAAAGAAATCGGCACAAACAGGTGGCGCTGGGCAGGTGTCCACTTCTGTGATTTTTTAAGGGCACGACGCTGCTAAATATCAACTTCAAACTTTTTGCACAAGTTCAGCGAACCTATGAAAAACACTTTTCCCATGTACTTTTAAAGTCTGCTAAAGTAGGCTTATTTTAAAGAATAAAAGAATAGGGTGGTGGCCGTAATTGGGGCATCTACCTCAGTTTAATATTATTTGAAAGCTGCAAATTTCACCACTACCTTCCTCAAAAAATTATTTTGATGGGTCGCTAATAAGGGAATCTACAACTAATACGAATCCAAATAGACACCCATAGTTTTTCCAGAATCCAGGAGTAGGCAACAAATTTCGATTTGATTATTGTTCTTTGATGCTTGAAGTACATACAAAATCAACTCCAAATAAAGCAATTGTAAGGTTTTGCAAGAAAGGCCATTTGTCCTCTCCTAACCTACGATATTATTTCACGTAAGGTTAAGATTCTGTTAACTACAAAATGAAATTTATTGGAAATAAAAATTACTTTAAAAAAAAGTGACGAACAGAAGAGGCTTTCTCAAAATTTACAAATTACATACCTTGCAGTTTTATTTATTCTCTCTGCGTTTACGGATGGCTCATAATAAATAGGTAATATATTTCTTAATTGGTTCACGTTTCCTTCTGATAAAAAGCCTTCAATGAAACAGTTTTAAGCGTAATTGAATTGAAAGAGACTTAAGTGAGATAGATCTGTAAGTTGAACCTTAAATTTCAAATTGATTGCCCTATAGATCCTGATGTTCCTTCAAGGGAAAACCCTACAAAACGAGAATACTTGCATTGGCTAGTTGGAAATATTTTTGAAGACAAATGGCACACAGGAGAAGAAATTGCTGGTTACGTCGGAGCTATACCGGAGCATATGAATGGTTAGTTACGTTTTGAGAGCAATGAGATCTGCTCGGTTCTTTCATGCCACATTACCTATAAATATAGGTATACACAAAAGAGGTAAACAAAATAAAATTTACAACGTAAAGAAAAACTTTACCAAACTTTAAAGGTAGCTTTGTGTGTTTCTCGCAACGCAGGAAACCTCATAATTTCCAACGAGGAAATTCTCCAGGTATTTGTTTTTTTTTTTTTTTGTACAGTGAAACTCTTTCTTTTGCTGTCCTTTTTTTCATGCGAGAACATTTGACTAACAACAATAGATCTGATTCACCAAAGCCATGCTCTTTTCCAAACCAACATTTTGAAAAAGACGTTAACAACTCTGGTTTAATTAGGGGTGTTTTTATTAGTGTCCCAAACAGTCATGTTAGGTTAGAATCATGTCTTTAGGTGGAATATATTCGAACTATTGACTGACGCTGCATTGCTTGTCGACGTTTTACGTGTCGATGTTGTGAACTTTTATTTTTTGTCGGGACTTTGCTTGACAATGATGGTTTTTACTAACTTCAAAGATATGGACGATTTTAGCTCACTCGATGCTTCCATTGACAACGCTGTAGGTATAGGTACCAACCCTTGATTCTACTTATAAAGATTGTTATTTCTTGATTCAAAGAATGTGAATTTGAGATTTTCATTTCACGATTTTTTTTTCATAGTTTGTTTACTTTTTTATAAGTACTTAAAACTGGATATCCATATTTATTTTTTAAAAACCTTGTGTTGGTAAATAAAATATGCGGACAGTTGGCACAACGAGATTTCTTTCCATCTGATTGATTTATTTCTTCAGTGAGATTAAAAGTGGTAGGTAAATGTTTTGTTCGTACTTTTACCATTAAACGCAATCCTAGATGTGCATTTATCTTCCAGGTGTTCATAGGATGGTATTCACTGTGTTCAAGCAACCAAGTACTGATTTCATAAGGTTTGAAGAAAAGCGCCTTGGGCCGGAGTGAGTGCTTATTACCAATTTATTTGTTTTATTTTCTTTTTGTGCTAGCCAGCTTAAAAGTAAGGAGACAGAAAAAGGAAGCTTTAAAAAAGTTAACCAATGGAATTTGCGCATTCAAAAGCTTGGATTACTCAGCCTCAAAATAGAGCCTTCACTTCCAGCTGCTCACTTTTACACCATCCTTTTGGATGAATGGCGCTTCATCGCTATCCACTCTTTGACTTCTTCAATTTTTTTTCCCTTTTAGTTCAAAGTTCATTTTATTTTGGGGCATCTTACCCATCAACGAATCACCAATTTCACAGCCAAACAAGTAAGACTCTTTGAGACGGTACGAAGTAAAAAATTATAGGTGCCTTCTCTGAAAATGTTGAGATCTACTTTCATTCTAAAAAAAAAAAAAAAAAAAAAAAAAAAAAACAGGAACCAGATTCACAGCATGTCCAGACGACTTTTGGCAACATTATTCACTGATTTTCGTCGGTTATTATGCCGCCTTGCAACGGAAAAACTCTCCCCTCCCCGCAGAAGTTGTCCATCATCATGCATTAACCAGCTGTCCACTTTTACAAGTATTAGATCACGGGCGCGCCAATACGGATGCTTGTAGCGCACACTTAACAATAACTATCGTGAACTTCTCAACAATGGTCAGACACATTACAAAAATTGCTTATCGCAAATTAATCATCTTTTTATTAATTTTTGTATCGTTTGAAAAATTAAAGAAGACATTTTTCATTGTAGGTTTTGAAAAAAACCGAGAAAGGTGTGTGTTCATCATTAAAATGTGAAAAATTCGGACTCTGTTCATGAAAATGCTACTTGGATGTTCACTCACTTGCTTACGAAATCAACTTTTTCGAGGTCCATTTAAACAGGACAGTCCAATAGAGCTGTTGCCTTGATGACCAAATTGTTCAACCGTGATAAACAAATGGGGGTAGTTCTCCGATTTGTTGAGATGCCAATTGCCACTTTAGGAATAAAGTAAAAGAATAAAAATCTGTCAGACTGACCTGTTTACATAAACATTGGCTTTTTTAATCTAAAAGGGGTTTCTCAAAGGTAAGGTTTGCAACTTTTATGTCGATAGAAAATAATCGGTTATTTTAATAGATAATACATTGTTCGAAAGCTTCCATCTTTGGCTATTTTTCTACATAATCTTCATCAAGATCGATGCATTTTTGTAGCCACACCGAAAGTTTTTTCATCCCTTCCTCATAGTGTTCTCTCGCCACCTCTTGACTCATCTTCGCCAAAACCAAAAAAATTCAAGAAAACCCAAAGCATGGCATAGTCATGGCAAAAGTCAAGGCATAATGCCATGGCTTTCGTAATTTGGGACTACAAAGGAGTAAAATTGCTTTCATTTTTGGAGCCGGGTTTAAGATAAACAAAGAAACATATTGTGAACCTTTAAAAATTCTAAGGCACGCGATTCAAAACCACCGAAGAGGATTGCTGACAAAAGGCCTGAAACTTCTTCACGAAAATGGCCGCCCATCTGACCAACAACGATCTCATAGCGAAAAAGGTCCACCCAGCGACCATAAGAAGTGACCCCCTCAGAAATTGATGAATCTTTCAGAAATGATAGAGCTAAGCATCAGCTTTCAGAATATTTGCAGTTTCTTTTAAATTCGGTCAATTGAAAGCGGAACGGCAGGGGTTGAGTCAAAACATTCAATGCAGCATAACTTTTGAACAAAAAGAGATATTGACATAAACTTTGCACCAAAAGATGCTTCATTTGAAAACCTTTCGATTTATGTGCTACAATGTTCAGTTTAAAAAAAAATGTTGAGCCCTTTTTGCCACTGTTTTGATTTTTTAAGTTTCCAAAATCTTTTTTTTAGCTTGAAAAATATGCACAATGTAGGAATCTGAACTAAAAACTATTGTAAAAAAAGCTGATTTTATAAGCTTTCAGATGGCACAAACCGCGATGCCGAGAAACGTTTCGTTCAATAGTTATGACCGCGCCAAGTTTGAAATCTAGGCTAAATATAGGGTTTCGCCGACTTTTGATTCTGCAAAAAATTTGTTGCTCCACCGATAATTCATGAAATTCATTAAAACTTGGTGACAGTGTTTTTTGGGTTGCTGAATTCACTTTTGATATGACTTTTTCAAAATTATTGAATCCAAGATGGCAACCGATAAGTATTGACTTTGGCGGCCTTCTTGGATTTAGGAATTTTGAAAAACTGATATCAAAAGTGCATTTAACGACTCAAGAAACCCCATCCACCAAGTTTCAATGAATTTCATCAATTATTGGTGGAGCAACATATTTTTTTTGTAGAATCGGAAGTCGACAAAACTCTATGGCTTCATCGCAGAGCCCCACAGCTCATGGGGCCACACAACAACCTTTCCAAAAAGTGTCGCACTCCCCCATAGTGCGTGGGGCCACGCGGCACTTGAATTTGGTCTCAAAAAAAATGCCTTAAAAGTGTCGCAGCGCCCCACAGATATTTAAAGATTTTTGTGGGGCCGTGCGACAAGTAAAATATTAATTTTTCCACCATCTGACCAAGTGTCGCGTGGCCCCACGAAACAACTAAAATTAGGATTTTAATCGAGAAGATTGTGGGACTCCTAATGGTCGCTGGATGTCCACCCCTTTGGATGGCAACTCATTGACCACCCCCTTATAGTCCGGGCCTTGCCCCCAGTGATTATTATCTATTTCTGGCGCTAAAGCAACACTTGGGAGGATATCATTTCGAAGACGATGATGAGTTAAAGGCAGGAGTGGTTCAATATTTTCACGGGGTGGCAAGAGAGCACAACGAGGAAGGGATAAAAACACTTCCGGTATGGCTACAAAAATGCATCAATCGTGATGATGATTATAATGAAAAATAGCCAAAGACGTGAGCTTTCGAACCATGTATTATTTATTCAAATAAAATGATTTTTTCTGTATAATCAAAAGTTGGAGACCGTTCTTTTGAGATACCCTTCGTAACTTACTGTCCTGTGTCCAGCTCACAGTCTACACATTCTTGGGTTCGTAAACCCACCCTTTGCTTTCTCCCAAGAATTGCTGTTTTATTTAAATGTGCAGACATTTGACCAAACCATGTCCATGGCAAATGTGCTGTCTCCCGTATTTAAGAAAATGAGCAAACATGGATATTTTCTGAACGTCCCAAAGTTCGACAAGCACACTGCCACTGCCCTCTCAGCATACGTTTTTCAGTAAAGAAGTATACCATTAACAAGTTAGAAGCTTCATGCGAATTGAGGATCGACTCATTTTTCATTTCTTGCTGACACTTGATGGCATGCATGCTTCAAATAATCCTAAATGGTTGGATTCATTTTAGATGGGGCTAGGTAATCAAATACCTATGAAAGAAATAAGTCAAAGGTTACAAAAGTTGGTACAATCTTCAAGCAATTTTTTTTAAATTTTTTGACCGTGCTGGAATATTAATTTCAGACGACATGATTTCATCGTCTGAATAAAGTCTGAATTTTACACTCAACCATCTTTATGATGTAGCACTTCATTTCTATTTCTTAAATTAGATTTTTTATTTTTTAAATATACAAATTTTAGTTCCTGATTTCCATTATCCTGCATTTCAGGCCAAATGATAAAGAACGCGCTCATTTTTCGACCAAGAAATTTGCTATGAAATACAATTTGACTGGCCCAGTAGCTGCAAATTTTTTCATGGCCCATTGGTCGCAAGACATGGTTAAAAATATGATAAAACCAACAACTAGCACAACTCCTGATCCTGTTGATTATGCAGATGGTGAGGCTGAAAGTGAAGTAGACAAATCTTGACCGTAGCTGAAGAATGAATGGTCGTACGTTTTAAAGACCTGTTTAGAAAAAATGTTTTATTGATCAATGTTTTGGAAATGGAGAATAATAATCAAATAAAGTTCTAACAAGTCGAATGATTGACCCTAAAGACTGTTTGGATCATTTAAAAATATTTTGATCTACACCCAATAAATAAAACTCCGACAAAAATTTTGTAGAATCCAGTTGTCTATTTTAAGAAAAAAGTTCACGAATGAAAAATTTGGAGAAATCATCAACACAGGATTCATTTCCTTGATTATCTGCCACAAGACTTGAACAATTCAATCTTAATTTAGGCTTCTAATAAAGCTTGATTTTGTTTGGCTTAACGGAACAAATTAAAAATTTTATTTAACGTATTCCATTTTTGGGAGGATGAATGAAAAAAGCAATCTCATCCAGCCGAGGAACATTGAATTCATTATTAAAAACTGCAATTCTTCGTACAACAGTGAGTTTGTCAAGTCACAAGCAAAAAAAGTTTCCTCTATGATTCGTCTCATAAGCATTGGCGTCACGTGCAATCCGGCAACGCAGCATTGCGTCCATTTGATCCCATGTAAGGAATCGATTTGAGGAGGATCACAGGAACTTTTCATGTTCCGACCATTTTCATGGGTTTTAATGGACTAAATAGAACGTTGCCAGACTCTACGCGACGCCATGCTACTGCGACCATAAGTACAAAAAAAACTATGAATTCCTCCTGACGTAAGATAAAATTGGGGATATGCATATGAGTTAACAATTTTAAATATTTTTAACGTAATGATAAGTGATTCTTTGTCCAGCAGATAAAAGAAGGAAATGAAAAAATGGTATCTGGGATAAAGTTCAATTCTTTAATGATTTTTTGGTCTCGATTTTCTGCTGTATTTCTTGTTATTTATTTCTCAATTTCATTGCTGTAACTTGAACTGGATTATTTGTGGTAAGTAATTCCTGCACATTGATGCTGAGCAGCATTGACTCGAGAAACAACACATCATCTTTTAAATTGTACGTTCATACAAAATTATAGAAAATGTTCTCAGGACCATCCGAGCAGATAGAGAGAATCGATAAAATATCGAATTTTTTATTGATCGGTTTTATTTAAGGTATCTTTTTTTGTATTTTATTATTTTGCTTTCCACTTCCCAATAAAAGTTTCTCCAACTAATAAATTACCCACAACTCAGAAGTTAATATAGCTTTTCTTTTCTCCATTTCTACTTACGGCAATATTTCGCTCGGATAACCGATTTTTGTCCTATCACAGAAATATGTAACTTCAAGCGTACTTACAATTAGATCTTGGATGATAGACCACTTAGGTACGCTGTTAACTGCTGACTATGCAACCGATCGTCTTGCCTTGATTCGCTTTATTGACCTTTTTCTTTTCCAAAAAACCTGCCTCTCTTCTCCAGGAAGACAAAATAATCATAGGACTGCCATTCACTTGAAAACTTGGCTCAAAAGCTATTTTAGTGGCTAAGAAACCAGGTTTTTACATTTGACACTCTACGTTTCCTATTGTGATCCCCTGTAAAGCATATTACTATTTTATAATATACAAGGACTAACATCACAAAAATTTTATATTTTACTATTCTAAGGCCTGATTTTACTTAAAAGATGAAAGGTCAACATTTGTTTGGACTCATTTTTAAAACAATCCTACTGTCCTACGCGCCAAAAGTTTTCAGATTCAATGCTCTGTAATGGGCAACTCCTCTCACCTTTCTGGTAATTAGAATTGACTCTGGGGGCGGTCCACCAGTCCAATAAATTGGACGAGAGCTCAGATGTAGGTAGAGCACTAGATTAAATAAATAAGGGAGGGTCACCTGACATCCAACGGTGATCTTGATGATATCCAAAAGAAGAACAACGAAGTTATGGGTTCCACTCCCGGTTTATTAAAGAACGATTACACAATTACAATTTAGGTACTATTGAGAACGGAAACTACTTGTCGAGTCCAAGACTCTTACGATACTCTAATCATATTCTTGAAATTACTCAAATAAAACTCAAATAAATATACTCAAAAATAATTCAACTGCAATAAATTCAAACTCCAAATTAAGAATCACTCTCAAATAAATAAAACTCAGATAAACTCAAAACTCAAATCAACTCAAATAACAATCAAACTCAAAATTCAAAATCAAATAAAAACTCTTCTCAAAATATAATTCGGAAAACTCAAAAATAAAAACTCTCAAAAATCTAAAAACTTCTCAAAAAATAAACCTCAATAAAAAACTCAAAAACGAAAATCACTCTCAAAAATAAAATCTCAAACAAACTCTAGAAAAGAAAACGAGCGCGATACCGTGCCTTTGGAATCCGTCCAAAGTCAAACGCAGAACGACGACTGATTTTCCGATCCTTCGATTTTCTTTTCGTCGATTTTCCAACCTGCCAATTTTCGCGAACGGGGTCCAAAAAGCGCTCACTACTCATTTTCCTTGGGTGGTCCGTTCAACGAAAATCGGAGTTCGAAACTCCACGATCAGCATCGAACGCTGGGGCAACGACATCGCTTCCGTTCCACTTTGGAGCGATTTTCCACCAAAGTTCGTTTGCGTGCGATCCGGTGTAAACTCAGCGAATTTCTACGATTCTCCGCAGCTCGGTGCTTCAAATCGCGAATTCGGCTGAATTTCCACCGATCAACTTGCAAGCTACTGATGTCTATGTAAATTCGAGCGCCCAAGCTTCACTTCAATGGAATATGGATGTAACTAAAAAATCTTTGGCCAAAGGCTGTCCCCGAGAATAATCTCCCAATCAAAGATTTGGAGAATTTCCCTTAGACTACCCCTGGCCTGTGTGATTATCGCATAGTGATATCACAATATCACTTCTGCTCATTACAGCTCTTTTGAACAACGTTGGTTCCACAAGATGGGGGTTTTGCTTGAATATTTTAGTTTTGGGAAGAAAACCCCAAAAGGTGCGACCAGAAATGTCAGATCCTCCGAAAAGTAGTTTCCATTAAGTTAAATTTATCACCAAATTTGGTTTTCCTTACCCCAACTATAAAAAAATTAGCAGGGGGAGGGGAAGCTTTTTGTCACATCTTCTAAACACTGAAGATATCGCTATCCGTAATAATAGACCTCGACCAAAACACAATGAAGTTCCCGTGAAACCTAAAGATTAGGTTTAAAGCACTGCTGGGTACAAAGTACCTACTTCGACGGCCAAACCTTCCAGTATGTACTTTTGATCCCGTCCGGAGAAGGCTTGAGATGAACCATTCTTACAGCTCATAGATTGGCCTAGAGTTCCTATAAATGAAAGAGTCAAGACACGTGAAAAGAGAGAGAGAGAGAGAGAGAGAGAGAGAGAGAGAGAGAGAGAGAGAGAGAGAGAGAGAGAGAGAGAGAGAGAGAGAGAGAGAGAGAGAGAAAGAGAGAGAGAGAGAGAAAGAGAAAGAGAGAGAGAGAGAGAAAGAGAGAGAGAGAGAGAAAGAGAGAGAGAGAAAGAGAGAGAGAGAAAGAGAGAGAGAGAGAGAGAGAGAGAGAGAGAGAGAGAAGAGACAGATATATTTGCTGTGTGGCAAATGCATGCCTTTAGTTCAGGGCCTCTGTTGTTCAGCTTGCACAACTTCAAATGTCATTATCCGTCTGGATCAACCAGGAATTGGTGAGTACCCATGTTTAACTATTTTTTTATTAATTTGACTAGGTATGCTCTTTTCTTGAGAGATCATAAATTTGCCCTCAGGAATATTTTAGAAATATGATATCTTTACCACAGAGCGTGGATCCACGCTCCCTCGCTATTCCTTTCAATACAAGAGAAAGCTCAATTGGAGTTTTGGAATTTTTACAGTCCTGTCCCTCCTTTTTAACAGATACAAGTGGGGCACCATTGATTGTGTATCCTATCTTAATTCGATTAAGATTCCTCAAGTGGTGCGGAGATCTGCGATCAACATTTTACATTTCTCAATTCTGGTGAAAGTGAGCGTAAGTTTTCAGAGTGGTGCAGCCGTTCAAAAGTTATGGAGGGGCGCCGGGACTTTTGGCCCACCCCACCCTGTAAATAAGTAGCACTGAAAGAAAAAAAATCGAATAAATGATTGCCATGTTTAAAATCGCTAATAATAATCGAAGTGTATCTTGGAAGATAGAGAAACCAGAAAGGTTCAGCTTTCTTTTCATACCAAGGAAGATCGGGTATTCTCAACTATTTCAAGGAACGGCACTTATGAATGTAATATGATCGTAGGAAGCTGGCACTGGTACTGTAGTCTATTCGTCCTAACTTAAGACCTGAGCGGGCGATAAATAAATATCGGAAAATAGAGAATGGAAACACTTCAATAGGTTGTCATATCCCGAGAGTCGGGCAGCAGCCCTGTCACCTCGGCCGACTGACGAGGGTTAGCACTCCTACGTTTCCACAGAAGGCAACTACCTGAATCTCCATGCAGAACTCAAGTTAGAACGAACAGACTATAGAGAGTTGGCTTCTGACTCATGGGAGTTGTAAAACACATACTCCTTACGTACATATACTCCTTTTTACATTCTATTATCTTAATTTTATCGAACCGGTATCAGCGCCAATCAGAAGCTGTATTTTCTGATGGTTACGGTTTTATTAGTATGCTCGGTTGAATTTCGGTAATCACTAAAAGGCTGTTGCACGCTTTCACTACAAGCGGTTTAAGGGTCAATTCAGTAGTGAAAATATCATAAAGTAACGATGGCCCTTCTCTAACCTCATTTGATGCTTCTCAAAGCGTGACCGTATTTGCGATGTTCGACACTAATGATGGGAGATCCCATCTAATAATTCTGCCACTCTACCAAGAAAAGGTTAGGAATGAGAGACGATATTCCTTTGGCATCGGTGTCACCAGGTGTCATGATAGCATAAAGCGGCTGTTAATTCTGGTGACTAGCATAAATAGGTAGTTAATTCTCTAATGACTAATAACTGTAGTGACTAGTTGCAGCTTCTCTGTGAATCTTCCTTTCTAGCATAGTAAGAGTAACGGAATTAAGATGGGATCTCCCATTATTAGTTTCCAAAACCACCATTACAGTTGTGCGTTTAAAAGCATTTCATGAATATAGGAGTCATAAGTTTTTAGAGCCACCATCGTTAATTTGGAGCTTTTCACATCTGAATTGATCCTTAAATCACCTGCGGCAAAAGTGTGCAACATCCTCATTGTCGTGCCACTCAACGGAATGCCCCTAATCACCTTTACCATTACAAAATTCATTGCAAGCATTGAAATAACAATATAATTGAATAGAGATTCATTTCATTCACCAGCCATTATTAATAACTTCTCTTGAATTAAGCACCATTCTTTCATTATCATGTGTTCATTCATGATTCATTATTCATTGTATTTATTTATTGAGGAACGGCTCTTATGAATTTGATAAGATAGGAGAAAGCTGTTGTTTGTGAGAGAGTAAGATTATACACTGAATGAGAGGTAAGGTGTATCAGAATATAGTATATTTCGCCAAATCAAAATGTTGGGGCCTCAATCGCTCAAACCACTAAATCAAGCAAATTTTGCCTTTGCAGCCTGACAATTTTGATTCGGCGGAATATACCTTCTTTTGTCACATTAAGGTAGCAAGTGGCATATCAATCGGAAGATGTTGATCCATTCTTCCAGATTCCATGAAGTTTTCGGGAATTTCTCAACAGGGTGATCACTAAGTTCGATTAATTTTTTTTTCCAAAAAGCCCCCATGTTGAATGAACTACTTATATTGAATTAAAATGAACTTAAATTTTCTCTATGCGGAGGACCACTCGGGTCCCCACCCCTAAGTCCCAAGGCCCGATGCCCGGGGCGATGCGCATGACAGGAGGAAAAGAGAACTTAAATTTGTTTTTGTAAAAAATCTAAGCCCACAGTGAGCCGGCGGCCTTTAATGCGTTGACTGGAAGAGTCAAAAAATAACATTACTTTTAATTGTCAGGTCAACTAAAATCCTAACAAAAAAACCCCAAACTTAGAAAAGCCGGCGGCCTACCGACGGAAGCCTGACCTTCCATCGGGGCGAACGCAGAGAAGCTCCATGTTATACTTACTTTCAAAACTCCCACGGTCTCGCGTTTAGAGCTTACGGTGAGATGGCGCTGCAGGTTATCGTGGAAGTTCCCGTGTCTAGCGTTTAGAACTTAGTGCTCCAACTCACGTATAGATCGTGCTGGTCGTCTTCTACCCTTACAGTGGCTATAGAGGGTGTAACAAATGTATCCCCCCTGTCTAACTTTTGAACGAGTTGAGATAAATTGTTGCGGTTTGGACCATTCTTCATAATTTTAGTAGAACTTTATTTTTTTGGGAGTCGAAACCCCCCACCCCCCCCTAGGAGGCCCCCCAGGGGGGCTATCTCAAAAATTTCAAATGGCAACCCCTATCTTGTGATACATCGTTTGAAAGGGCGTATAATTCTAAGACTTTTGGCGCAAACCGAAGGTCGATATCGTTTTTCGTTTCCGATGTATCGAAAGTCAAAGTTCGACTTTGACCCATTTTCAAAAAATCAGAACTCCCATTTAAAAAGTCGGAATTTAAAAGACTAGGGGTCTAAAATACTCTAAAAAACAAGTACTTTTAAGAAAAAAATACGGGTCTGCCATAAATGTGGTCCAAATTTGGTTTGCCCCCCAACAGTTTCGATATATCGAATGGCGAAGTTGGGTTTTCACCCATTGTCAAATTTCGATATATCGAAAACTAAAAACGATATCGACCTGCTGTTTGCGCCAAATTGCTAAGTTTAATGCGCTCTTTTGAGTAATGTATCACTCGGTAGGGGCCGAGCCTCGGAATTTCTGAGACAGACCCCTTGAGGGGCAATTTTTTTGACAACTGTTGGGGGGCTCTAAAACCAAATTTGGAACAAACTTATGGCAGACCCGTATTTTTTTCTTAAAAGTACCTGTTTTTTAGAGTATTTTAGACCCCTAGTCTTTTAAATTCCGACTTTTTAAATGGGAGTTCTGATTTTTTGAAAATGGGTCAAAGTCGAACTTTGACTTTCGATATATCGGAAACGAAAAAAGATATTGACCTTCGGTTTGCGCCAAAAGTCTTAAAATTTTATGCTCTTTCAAACGATGTATCACAAGATAGGGGTTGCCATTTGAAATTTTTGAGATAGCCCCCCTGGGGGGCCTCCTAGGGAGGGTGGGGGGTTTTGACCCCCAAAAAAATAAAGTTCAACTAAAATTATGAAGAATGGTCCAAACCGCAACAATTTATCTCAACTCGTTCAAAAGTTAGACAGGGGGGGGGGATACATCTGTTACACCCTGTATGTATAGAGACAGTGCGGTTACTCGTTGGATCGATTTTGATTGGCTGAGCAAAAATCCGCCATCTTGTGTCGGCTCTACGGTAGGCGCCCCAAGTAAAGTATCGGAAACTTGTGACTTTTAATAAATTTTTAAAAATATAAATCCGCGTTCATATGGATGAAACTTGGTATCTTTCGAAAGCTGAAATCGTTTAGATTTATTTGATATGCTCTGTTTTTCATGAAAGTTCATTTAGTTTGTAAAAATTGGGCATCAAAGTGACCCTGATTTCGTTGTTTGCAAAGTAGCCCTAACCTTCACGCAACTTGTTTTTATCAACTTTCAGCAATTCAAACGAGTTAAAAGAAACAATCATAACATATTTGCTTTTTCTCAATACAATAAAATTACTATACTTGTATTTATGGTAATTATCAATCATGAATTTAATGGATATCAAGTGTTCTACAGTGACTTCTGAATAGATCTGTGCTTTGTAACTTACTGGCTTGTAGGCATGCGCGGCGCGTGGGGTCAGAAAGTGGGGGGGGCTAAAATTGATGACCTTTTTTTTTTTTTTTTTTTTTTTTTTTTGGTCTTACCTTACAAATGTAAAAGATAGCAGTTACAGAAGCAGTGGTAACCGACGGTCTTTTGATGCAGCAAACATATTTATAATTTTGTCCAGATCAACAACGAATTCCCGCTCGATCCGCAGTACACCCAATGTGTGTAGTCTCATTTGCCCCATAGTACTCCGTAAATACGTTTTCAAGTCCCGCAACGTTGAAAAAGTACGTTCTCCCGTTGCTGTAGACATAGGGATGGTAAGAAATACTTGAAGGACCTCAGCAAAAACTGGAAAAGCAGAGTGTAGTTCTTTTTCCACAAAGCTGTCTATAATCGTTCCTATGGGGTTTTCTTCTTCTGTGGAGGAGGGGCATAATTCATGGACAGACTTTAATTCTCCTTGAAGGACTTCGGTGTCCAGTTCGTACGTTGTACAGACTAATTCCACATCTTCTTGATGTACATTTGGGTTTAACACGACATTTTTGAGTGCGTTAAGAATTTTTAAATAATTTTCTTTAAATTTTTCGGAAATATGGCCGATGACTGAGTCTAAGACCGGAAATGTAACTTCAATGCGAAAAAAATCTTCAACAGTGTCACACGTAGATTTTGAACCACCCCCGACTTTTTTGGGAACTTTTTTTCTTCGTGGTAGAGTGGGCTCAGGGATGTTTTTAACTGCACGAATTTCATTTGCGTACTTCCATAACTGTCCATACCATTGATCTGTTCGGAATTCTTGGAGTGTTTTCAATGTGCTTTGTGTCAATTCATGGACTGCATGAAAGTTCAATGATTTAGATTGTAAGAATTTTGAGAGGTGGTTCGTCTGCTGAAGGATTCGTTGAAGAAGCAACAAGCAAAATATGAATTGGAAGTTAGCAACATTATTGAAGTGAATATGGGCTTCTTCACTTAATGTGGGGTCTGTAGCGGCGATTTCCTCGAGGGTGTCGACAGTTGCGTCATAATTTTGGAGTACTTTATTGCACGCCTCGAAGCGGCAGTTCCAACGGGTGTCACTACGAGGGCGGAGAGTAGCTGCTCCCCCAGTGCGGGCTGAGTGCTGCTCTTTCTTCTTTACGTTTTCGAACACGGCGTGCCGCTTACTGGATGCCTCGATGAACTTGTACAGAGAATTCAAAACTCCAAACGCATTGCGCATATGAACTGAATCTGAGCTGGTGGCAACGATACATAGGTTTAGGATATGCGCATAGCAGTGAACGTAGAAAGCTTGAGGTGCCTTCTGTTGAATCCTAACAGCCACGCCTGAGTACTGACCACGCATCGCCGAAGCACCGTCGTAACATTGAGCCACAAGACCAGACGTATTCAGTTCCTTCTTGGACAGCACTTTCAAAATTAGCTCTGACAGAGTTACGGCATCAATCTTTTCAGTCCGATAGAACCCGATGAATCGTTCGACAATCTGGAACGTTTTTCGTATAACATATCTTATGCAAATAGCGACTTGCTCGTGGCGAGAAATATCCATCGTCTCGTCAACGATCAATGCATATTTACCCCCATTCGTAAGGGTTTCGTTGACGATCTTTGAAAGTACTTCCTCTGCCATAAGCTGAATTAACTCGTTCTGAATGTCATGGCTTGAGAACGTGAAAGTTTTCTTCTTGTTCATAAAATACTCACTAATAATCTCGTTGTCTTTCCCTCGGAGGTGCATTAGTTCCAAAAAATTTCCGCGATTAGCTGAAGTCTCAGATTCATCGTGACCTCGCAAAGCTATCCCTAGTTTGCCGCAGAACAGAAGGGTTTCGCACACTGTTTTTAAGTACTTCCTGTTCTTCTCGATCTGTATTTTCATGGCACTATCTACTTGAGCGTTAATACTACCTGCCTTTTGACTTGCTTTCAAGCCTATTAACCTCTGCTCAGCGTCACGGTGACAATATGAAAGACCGTGGCACTATGGGCCAGTTCAAAAATTTAGCGCGCCAAAAGTCAATTTGGCGACATTTTTTTTGAGGTGCGGGAGGTTGGTTAAAATCTTCTTCAGCTTCCACTGATGTCGTAGATCAATGCCTTTTATATGTTTTATCACGATATCGATGACTAATTGAAGGGAGAAATGTTGCTACTTGTGACCGTCGCGTCGCCGGCAGCGCGTGCATGCAGAAAGTGTTTGCGTTTTGCTTTGTTTCATACCACCAGCGTTGCCTGCACACAATTTCTGTGTATGATGGCAAAATCTACATAAAAAGGCGAGTTTTTTAGTATAGTTTTGATTATCATTGGATAAAATGGTGTCTACAAAATTGCATGGTAAAAAAGGCTCTTATTTAAGAAAAAAAACCACAATTATTTAATCTTCTTTGGACCCGCAAAAACAAAAGCCACAAAATGCCACGAGTTTTATTGCTGTTCTGAGTTCTTTATACCCTAAAGATCACCCCAAAACAGGTCCCAATAGGAACAAATAGGTACAAGTATGTTTTTTTCAATTTTTTTCGTCGGCAGGTTCCATCAAACTGAAAACACGAGGTTTCATTATGATGCGCAAAAATACAATTTTAGATCAAATGAAGAAGATTTTGAGTTGAATTTTGCAGTAAATATAAATATGTTGTATTTCTAATGTACTTAAAATATGTTAGGATCAAATCTAAGTTATCAGATAGGGGACACAACCCCAAATGTGAGGGGTGGGGTGGGGGAGGGGGAGAACACTTTAAATTATATGTTCTATTGAATTTCCACGCTTAAAGATCGTAAGGTCTATTTTTCATTGCGAAATTTCTTGACAAACTGCTTCATTTCATCAGAAAGAATAGGAGCAAATCGAATTTTAGTCGCGTATAGTTTGGCAAGGGTGAAGTGAATGCAAAAAATGCATCTTTCGATTCCAGATGTAAGAACCTGTAGTTTAATCAATCAAATGAAGATGCGTTGGTCGCCTTACCTCACCCGAGATGCAATGTTTTGTACATTTATTTGATAAATAATCAAGATAGATACTACTCGGTTAAAATGTGACGTTGCCAAATGTACGCAATTTCGTGTAGGTACACAAAACAAAATGTAAAGAGCCGTATGATGTGACGTCTCTTTTAACATCTTTGTAATGCACGTAGCATTCTCTTCTCAAGTATTATACATTATAAATACTGGGAACGGATGCTATATCTGTTAGATTTGCCATCTAGACTCTGCCTTATCATTACCCGAGATAGATACTACTCGATTAAAATACAACGTTGCCATAAATATACAGTTTTGAGTAAAGGAAATTTAAAGAGTCGTATGATGTGATAACGCCTCTATTTGAACATCTTTGAAATGCACATTTCATTCTCTTCTCAGGTAATAACCTCTATTTAATACAGGAAATGGAGGCTGCGTATTTATTAGATTTTCCTCATCTATACTTTGATTTCACAATACATCTTTTTCTTTTTCTTTGTGCAAAATAATTTGAAAAATGGAAATAACCGAATGAATTATCAAATAATATAATTAATGTATAGATATATACTCGGTCTCAGTGGTAATCCTTTGCGGCTTGATTAATACCTTTTCACGTCTTAACAGAGGAGACGGGGGAGGAGAAAAACAATTAACTAATTAATTAATTAATTAATTAATGAAAATAATAGGAACTAATAATATAATAATGGTGGTGATTTTTTTTTCAATTATTTTTCCTACATTCTACTTTTTTTTAAGATAGTAAGTTTTTTATCATTAGCACTAAAAATGTATGATAGTATTTCCAACTTACGTGTCTGGTAACTTTAATATTTATTATTTTGTGATATTATTTAAAGGCTTTATGAGCTGCCTGTTGCCTTTTTATAATGTGATATTTCCTTAAATTATGTTGACTCTCTTTGTGAGTAAATTTAAAATTTTGAAAAATTTTGAGAATTTTTTATTTAAATTTTGAAAATTGTTAAGGAATTTTTGTACAGATTTCTGAGTAGGAAATCACAATTAGCACACTAAACAACCTCCTGGCACTAACTTTCAACGAATTTTTTCCATTTTTTTTTTAAATTTTGAAAAAAATGTGTAAAGAATTTTTGTTTACAAATTTTGAGTGAAAAATCGGAATCAGCACCTTACAAAACCCCCAGGTACCAATTTTCATGGAAATATCACAAGTGGTTTTAAAGTTATTAATTTTGGCGTGCTAAATTTTTGAACTGGCCCACAGTGCGTGGGCCTTAAACTTGTCGGCCGCTTTCTTCCAGTCAGTGAAACCCGTTTCGGTAAAAACTCGTTCTTGACACCCTTTTAACTCATTTTTGAACATTCTACAGACAAAACAGAATGCTGCATCCTTTGAGGGGCTGTATTCTAACCACTGAAACTTATCGAACCACTCTTTAAGAAATCTTCGATTTTGCTTACCGACTAGTTTCGATGGGAACTTGAAATCTTTCGGTTGATAGGGCCCAACAAAAAGGAACTTCCGCGGATCGATCTGCTTAGCGGGATCTCGATCAGGAGCAGCGCTCAAATCCGCAGATGAGTCAGGAGGGTCTCCAGGTTTCGAAAAGGAAGTAGATGTAGAGGTTAATGAATCAAGGTTACTTTCATCGAGGCTTGACGTGCCCTGCGATTCCCCATCGCTCGATGTTCTTTTTCTTTTTAACCACCGTTGCATCATCTTTCAGAAACTTTAAATGTGAAACTTAAACTTTAAATTTGAAGGTTTTAACTTTAAAATTTAATTACTTTTAATTTTGAACAAAAAATTTCAGCGAAAAATTATTACAACTTGATAATTTTCATATTGAAAAAAATGAACAAGACTGGCATCTCCTTAGTAACGACGATATGAATGCAATAGAATAAACATCAACAATTTGTTGACAACAAATATTACCGCGCTTTTCCATTTTTTTTTTTTGCTTTCTCGGACTTTTTTAGCCCCTTCTTCCCAAAAAAGTGGGGGGGCTATAGCCCCCCTAGCCCCATACACGCGCCGCCTATGCTTGTAGGTGAAACTCCTCACTCCTCTTTAGGATTCGAAACAAAGAATGTGTCTTATTTCTCTACTTTTACTTTTAGTTTTGAAATTCCCACGTTTAATCAGCCCTCTTTCAATCTTAATGGAATGTGCTTTGCGGTTTGGCTTTGTGACATCCTATTCAGCCGTCAGCTAACTCCTGTCGTATGACTTAGCGCTATTGTCCATTAGTGTAGTGGTAATAAGTGTATCGCGATTCATTAGTCATTACCCGGACTTACCTTAGGACTGTGCATCAACCTACCAATATTGTTTGATACCTCAGACCTGTTCATAAAACTTTCTTTGATTCCGAGTTATCTGAAGCATTCTCTTCTTCTGATTTTGTTGCTTTACTTGGCATCAAGAAAATTTATTAGCAGTGGGGTGATGCATCGATTCTTTCATCTGAACTAAGAGCCATAAACCGTCACAATTACTGTTGTACCAATCAAATGAACTTGTTTTGTGAGGCTGGTTTTTACAGAAATTATAGAAGAAGGACTTTAGCGACCCTGATTCCTAACTGAGGGTATGGTTTTTAAACGGCCGTTTTGATTGAGTTTTTATCTAATACATTTTTCCCTCCTCGTACTCAACCATGTTGACTGTACCTAGTCGGAAGTGGCTTTCCTAAGTAGTTTGAAATGAATGCCTACTATCCTCTTGTGATCAGAAATATGAATTCGTTGCTTGTGAAGCATTTTACATTTTAGAACTGTTGGAACTTAAGGCTTTGATAGAGGTGGTTTCACGAAAGCTGGCCGATGGCCGATGGGTTCGTTAACTGCGCAGAGAAGTGTTTGCGTTTTTGCACACGTGCAAGAGCACAAGTACGTCTCTTTGCGCAGCGAGCTGCATGATCTGTCACAAGCCTTCTTTCGTGAAACAAGCTCCAACTTCTTTATGCCATCTTCGGACTGATTAGGGTTTGGATCAGCGTAATTTAAGTGTAACTTAACTTGCAAGGTGATCGCGAACCACTGTATTGTGTTCAAGATTAGGCCTATGATTTAGATCATTATTATGTGATGGGTGTTGTCATTTTGAATGGCTACTCAACGCAGTAAGTTCAACTTGAGTTTAAGTTACAACTATGCATGACATACTCATGACGTGTTGTTGAAAAGACACAGTCTCAGAGTTTTGAGTTCTGACAAATAGCGTGCCTGCTTTCGAAAAGCATCTAACGCATCAGTGGAGGTTGGTTTGCAAAGAATGGAAAACTCTTTGCTAACCAATGCGTTTCGATGCATTATGAGAGCAGGCACCGCTACTTGTCAGAAGTCCGAACCCGATTCTCAAAATGTGTCAGCTCTAACTATGAACAATATGGGTCAATGCAGTAAAGCCAGTAAAAGTGCAGTTTTAGATGTTTACAAGACGATTGTAATCTATTATGTAACAGATGGTGTCTTATCACACCAGCAGGGCCCTGTTCCACCAAAAGTACAAGTCCGAGTACAAGTTGTAGTTACAAGCGTTTTAGCGTGCTAAAACGCTTGTAACTACAACTTGTACTCGTGCTTGTACTTTCGGTGAAACAGGGCCCAGTAGTGAATAGGTAGATGTGAGGAAATCTTTCTAACTTCGTTTGGCTCAGGCAAGATGATTTCAAGACATCGTTTCGAAAATCATTTTTCTATCCATAGATCATAGCCAATTTCTGAATAGGAACGCGATGAAGTGCAGCTCTTTTTTATAGCGGTGAGCAATCATGGTTCGCGCGATCCATCAGAATGGAACTTGTCAGCCAATCTGATTAGTCAGTCCTCCCACGGCGGTGACTTCAGTCTAACCAAGAGTAACCCATTCCATCTTGTTCCACAAATGAAAATAATAACCTCCAATCAGTGATCAAGAGTACCATAATTTTCTGAAGAAGCGAAACAATAAACAGCTCATCACGAGTCACGACTTGGAGCCAAATATCTTTGCACCTATACACTTGACCTAGATCAAGTTGATGAGGTTCATTCATGAGGTGAGAGCTGGTTACACAAGAGCTGGGGCGCAGCTCAGTTGACAATCTTTGGCAAAATTTCAAGTTTTATTCCTTCAAATCTACACAAAATTTGCCGAAGAGTTTTACGTTGTGCTTTTGAGGCGCTCTTTATTGAAAAGCCCAAGTTTTCTTATTAATTTTAGTTTCAATCCAAACCGTAATATAAGAAATTAGGTGGGATAAATTCCAAAGATGACCGGTTGAGCTCCGCCTCCTTTTCTGAAACGAGCCCAGTATTGACTCGATAAGATTATGATGAGTTAAGTAGTAATAACAGCACTGCTAATTGATGCTCTAAGAGCTGCTTGAAATAAAACTGTTTAGTGAGACACAGTCATTTTGTTGTTCTGTTCAACTAATTAAAAAAACCGAGCACATACCTTAAACTCAGTGGTGCGGTTAAAATGCCTTATTCATGCTGAACTGTTTTGGTTTGAGTCCTCCAAAAACCTTCTTTGCAGAAACGTTTACAAATCGCTGTTCAGTAGTGATAAGCCCTGCTGCCAATAAATATTCTTAGCACCAAGTTATGCAAAGCAAACAGTCGGAGAGACCGATTTCCGCTGACTTGGAGCTCAAGAATATTTTAGTGGAAGTACTGGGGAGTTTTTCATTTTCAACATTTTAGGTACAAATTATAAATTTGAGTGTGCGAACTTGAATTGATATTCCTATAACCACCTATCACAACATTGCATGCAGTATGAAACTGTTATATTCTAACGAGGGGGTTTTCAGAACTTTTAGAGACTAGTAACGACTAACAACAATGGTCTACGGTTTGGAACGAAAGGGTAGTTTAATCAGACATTTAAACAGCGAGAACACGAATCATATCCAAGATCAAGGTTACATAACAACCGTGGACCGCTTGACAGAATAATACAGTATTGCCAACTCGTGCAGGCTAAATTACGTGTCGAAGTACAGATACAACAATCTTCTCCACGTCACATTGCATATAATTGCAATCTAATTAATTACAAATCTAATTTGTTCGGTTTCTTAATAATTCTGGTAGATTTTCTAACACAGGGCTGAACAACCTCATTTTGGGAATTTACATCTGCGTCAGTATTTGCGTTTAAGTTTATTTCCTCTCTCTCCGTTTGTTGTTCTGGATTATCCCTTCCAGAATTATTTGCAGCGGGAAAGTGGTCTACATTAGGTGTTTTTCCAACATCGGTATTGCTATCAGAGGATGTTGTAGGATGCTGAGGATTGGGTCTTTGAAAAGTTTTTGTTGGTTGTAATGGCACAGAGTTATTGTATGGAAATTTTACTATATTCTCTGGTTTATTTTCTATGAGAAGCGTTAGCTTTAATTGATTCAGGTGACTCAATTTCGTCGCTCCATTTATCAACACATAATAAGTCATAGGACTAAGCTTCCTCAAGATTTCCCCTTTTTGAACTTCTTTGTCAATTTTTACTAAGACCTTATCTCCTTCTTCGAATTTTGGCAAGTTGTTAAATTTACACTTATCTTTAGGATTTAACAGGCTGAGTCTAGTTCTCGGAGTTTGTCTCAAAATTAAATCACTACGAGTTTTGTTTGTAACCGCTGAGGGAGTATTTCGACAATTGAAGAGGAAATTTGCTAATTTGTTACTTAAATCTAAACATGAAATATTTTTTTTTCCTAAATCAATAATAATTTTTTTCAATCCTCTTTTCACTGTTTGAACCGCACGTTCTATTTGACCATTACTTTTGGGATGGTAAGGAGGGGATTTTCCCAACACAATTCCATTTCGGACGCAAAAATTTACAAAATCAATGGAGTCAAAGGGTGGGCCATTATCAGTAACAATTTGTTTCATTATACCATGAGTCGATATATGAATTCTGAGTTTATGTAGTAATTGGTCTGCGTTTGTAGACATAACTGTCCACAGATCGATCCATTTGCTAAAAGTGTCTTCTAAAATGAGAAATATAAGTTTTTGGAAAATAAAATAATCCAAACGAACTCGTTCCCATGGGTGGTCTGTTTTTGGCCAGGGAGAAGTTACATTTGTGCAAGGACGGAAGTTGACAATCTGGCATACTTCACATTTACTAATTGCATTTTCTATATCTTGATTTATGGTAGGCCACCAAACGTTTTTTCGGGCGATAGCTTTCATTCGACAAATGCCGGGATGGCAGTCATGTAATAATTCTACATCCCTATCTTGGAATTTTGGAGGGATAATAACTCTATCTCCGAATAAAATACAGTTGTCTTGTAGCGAAAAAAAATTTCGAATGGTAAAAAACGGTTTCAATGTAGCATTTTCTGATGCTTGGGGCCAACCGTTCAAAATGAACAAGAATATTTGTTGAAATTCAGGGTTATTTCTTGTTTCTTCAGCAATTAGATCACTACTAATGGCTATTTCTGGTAAAATCTCACAAGTTACGTTTACGTCGTTTACATTTTTCTCTATCACACTATTTACGTTGACTTCTAAAGATAACCGTAAGAGAGCATCTGCTGGGCACAAAAGGGTACTTTTCCTATATTCTATGTCATAATCATAAGCACTTAAAATTACCGACCACCTCACCATGCGAGATGATGAAATGACTGGTATTCCTCTTTTGGGATCAAAAAGAGACTTCAATCCTTGACTATCAGTTATAATTTTAAAACGATGACCAATGAGAAAAGCATGAAATTTTTTCACAGCGAAAATGGCTGCAAGCGCTTCGCGATCTAACTGTGAGTAATTTTGCTGACACTTGGTCAATGATGCGGAGGCAAACATTACAGGTTTGTCCGAACCTTCGATAAGATGACATAAAACAGCTCCTACCCCATAGGGTGAAGCATCTGAGTATACAAGGATAGGATACTTTGGGTCATAAATTGTGAGTACAGGTTTTTTTGAAATGTTTTGTTTTACAATTTGAAATGCTTCATTTCTCTGAGAAGTCGAATCAAATTTTTGTCCTTTTTCTAAAAGTCCATTCAATGGTTTCAACAAGGAGCTTTTTGCTAAAAATTTTCGATAAAAGTTTACTAATCCTGGAAATGCTCTTGATTCCGAAACATTATTTGGGGGCCTGGCATTTACAATAGCATTAATTTTTTCATTCGTTGGGTGTACACCATCTTTATTTAATTTGTGTCCTAATCTTTCAAATTCCTCTTGAACCCATAAGCTTTTGGTAAGATTAAGTCTAACATGATGATCGTTTAACCGTTTAACTGTCTGCGTTGTGTTAATCCTACATTCTTCAAATGTTTTTCCTCCGACAAAAATGTCATCAATATATTTTCCAACCTTCGGAAGATTTAGGAGTACATGATCTACGACACCTTGAAAAATTGCAGGGGCACTGCTTATACCATCAATTAGTCGATTGTATCTGAATAAACTCCAGGGGGTATTAATGGTGAGTATTTTTTTCGAATCCTCGGTAACTTCTAATTGAAGATAAGCTTCGGATAAATCGCGGACTGTGAAAAACTTGCAATCTCTTAAGGTTATCCAAATTTCATCTATTTTCGGCAAGGGATAATGATCAACTTTAAGCTGCTTATTAACAGTTTTTCGAAAATCGACAACTGTTCTAAGATCTCCATATTTTTTTTCAACAGGCCAGATGGGGAAAGCCCAATCTGAATGAGTGACTTTTGTTAACCTTCCGTCTCGAACCATTGTTTCAAGTTTTCTCGGACAATATTTCTTTGATTACACTCTGGTCTGCAAAAAAAAATGACGAAAATTTCCAAGCTGATGTTTTGGGTGATTCTTATGTTATTTGGGTCGCTGAACCCGAAAATGACCTCCGTTTATCTCTATCACCCTCCAGTTTTCCGGGAAATCCATTTTTCTCCGGAAAATGCACCGTTTACCGTCAAGTACAAAATCATGATCATGATCACCCCCGACCGGAGCACGATCATCAATCAAAATTTCGCCACCCCAACTGATCCCGTGCCCGAAATAATCGGTAAAACCGATGCTTCCAAAAAACCACCCTTAGCGGGGGATGATATTCGAGCCGCGCGAATTCGAGTGGAAAACTCCACGCGCGGAGTCCGAGGCTACACCCTCGTGCGAAGTCTCGATCACCATGGACACCGTCTCCGACCACCGATTCCGCGATCCAAAACAACCCATCTCGGAAGGGAAATCACCCGTGAGGGGTTGCTTTTAAGATCGGGTCGGTCCGGATGAGCGTGATCGTTTTCGAGGACTGGAAAAGCATATCATCGTGACTCCGGTTGTCTTATGAAGTTGTCAGCGAAGCCGTAGAATCCGAGATAAGATTCCGCCCTATAAGAAAACCCACCCCAACAGGGGGTAGAATGTGAATCGGGGGGATGAGCGAAGTCTCACGGACACCCCCGACCGGAGCACGATCCTCACGGAAAATTTCGCCGCCCAAAGTGATCCGGTGCCCGAAATAATCGGTAAAATCGCTTCTTTCAGAAAACCACCCTGAAAGGGGGATGATATTCGCGGCGCGCGAATTCGAGTTGAAAAGTCCACGAGCGGAGCCCGGGGTTACCCTCGTGCGAAGTCTTGATCACCTGGACAACGTCTTCGACCCCCGTTTCCGCGATCTAAAACAACCCATCTCGAAGGGTAGATCCCTCGTGAGGGGTTGCTTTTAGGGTTGGGTCGATCCGGATAGCTGGATCGCTTTCGAAAACCGAGCAGTATAGGGGGCCGGAATTTCGAGGTCTCAGATACCATAGGGCCAAAAATGGGGTAAGACACCGCGATAAAATCCACCCTCGAGAAGGGATGAAAAAAAAACGGGGAAAAGAACCGCGATGTGCACACCGTTTGGTGGCGCAGGACCCGTTTCCGAGATTTCGAGGTCCCGCGTGCCTCTGTTCTCGAGATCATAGTAAAACGCGATTTTCGGCGATTCTCAGCGGTCGCCTTTTATTATAAAAGATAACGTATTGTAATATTATTTTTTTTTCTGTTGCCATCGGTCGATATCATTTTAGGCGCACCGTTGGCACAACGTGCGCCTATTGAAATCGTCCCGCTACTCAATAGAGTATACTACGCCCCCTTGTGATCAAATGGCGAAAATGGCGGTGTTCTGTGTTTTTTTTTATGTCAATTTCATTTGAAAAGTGAATGTATTCCCAGCCACGACTGAATTTCGAGTGTGTTGGAAGTAAATAGATGTTCATTGATTCATGTTTTCTTAAAGTTATTCTATTTCAAAAATTTCTAACCTCGCTTTCTGACTATTTCAAATTATCTCGGTATTTATTCTAGGTGATCAAGTGAACCAATCATTTGCCGTTCTGAATGTTTACGTATATCAACGGCGTATTTTGGTGGGGTGGAATTGTGCAATACATTTATTCAAATTGTTTTATGAGTATTTGATTGTTTATTACGTACGTAATAGACATATGACAAAGCTGGATTTTTACTCATTGGCAAAGGACACTACCCAAAATCGGCCTTTTTACCCCTGAGAGCGAAATGTGAATTAATTTCAGGGGTGATAGAGGATTAAATCAGCGTTCCGAATCTGGCCTATTTTTTGATTTTGGACGAATGGAAAGGGGGGGAGGGGGGGGGTCCAAAGTTAGACCCTTCAAATGCCCATAACTTTTGAACGAATAAAGATATGAGAATGTACTTTGCGCGAAAAGATAGATCTTTTAAAGACCTTTTGATTGATGTGTACGATATTTGCCTTATTTTAATTTTTAATCGATTTATCGAAGCCGACCATTTTTTCGGAAATTTGGTCGGCAGCCATCTTGGATTTTTTGATTTTGAAAAACTGATGCAAAATTTGAATTCAGCGTTAAAAAATACCCGGGAATACCAAATTTCAAGTCATTTGGACGGGAAGAACAGATAATGCCAACTTCTACCACCTGTAGTACGTCCCTCGGGGCGGCCTTTTTCGTGACAGCGCCAACTTTGAACCCTCATAACTCTGCTTCAAAGCATTTCCCCAACATGCGGTTTGAACCATTTTTTAGCAAATCGCGTCTACTTTTATCCTGGAAATTATTTGTGATGATTCGTGCGTTGCCAAACTTCCACGATTAAAAAAACGGAAAGCCCGATTTCAAAAAGAATCAGAAAAACTTCGATAAATCGATTAAAAATTAAAATAAGGCAAATATCGTACACATCAATCAAAAGGTCTTTAAAAGATCTATCTTTTCGCGCAAAGTACATTCTCATATGTTTATTCGTTCAAAAGTTATGGGCATTTGAAGGGTCTAACTTTGGACCCCCCTCCCCCCCTTTCCATTCGTCCAAAATCAAAAAATAGGCCAGATTCGGAACGCTGATTTAATCCTCTATCACCCCTGAAATTAATTCACATTTCGCTCTCAGGGGTAAAAAGGCCGATTTTGGGTAATGTCCTTTCGATATATCAAAAACAAAAAACGATATCGACCTGCGGTTTGCGCCAAAATGCTCAGTTTTGTGTGCCCTTTCAAGCGATGTATCACTCGATAGGGATCGTGGCTCGGAATCTTTGAGATAGCCCCCCTGAGGGGTCATTTTTTTAAAAAAATTTTGGGGGCCCTACGACTAGACAAATATCATAACTGTATTTTTTTCTGAAAAGGACTTGCTTTTTAGAGTATTTTTGACTCCTAGTTTTCTAAAGTCCGACGACTTTTCAAATGGGAGTTCTGATTTTTTGAAAATGGGTCGAAATCGAACTTTGACTATCGATATATCGAAGACGAAAAACGATATCGACCTCCAATTTATGCCAAAAGTCTTAGAATTGTATGCCCTTTCAAACAAGGTATCACAAGATGGGGGTTGCCATTTGAAAATTTTGAGTTGGGGGGCGAAACTCCCCTTTCCGGGTGCCCCCCGGAATTTCCGGGTACGCCAAAAAGTAGTTCCCATTAAGTTATAAACATCCCTCAAGTTTGGTTTTTTTATCTGCAGCCGTTCAAAAGTTATGAAGCCGTCCCGGGAATTTTGGACCACCCTGTATGATTGTCCATGTCCATAGTGGTCCTAACCCCCCCCCCCCCCCCCTAGGGTGATTCTTATTTTTCAAAAATGAGTGTTTTTTGTGCGAACGGTGGATTTTTTGTTCTTTGTGGTCTAAAAAATTGACCCATAACAAGCATTTTGAAAAAAATTGACTCTAAGTGGCCCCTCATCGGCAAAAAGGGCGTAAGTACCAAATATGAATTTTTGGGTGTTTTAATCGTCAATCATGGTGTAAAATAGCCACTTTTGGTCCTATCAGGCCTGAAATTTTCATTAGTTTTGGCTTATCTGCAGTCCTAATGCCACAAAAGTCCATTTCAAGATATGCGTAAAATGCTCTCGCCGCGCTTTAGCCCAGGCAATGGGTGATTATTGGAAGAACAAATTCCCATCCAAGATTTTTTGGGCTTAATCGCTTCGTCTTGGTGTCAGTAATGACCACCTAAATGTCCCCATGCCTAGGTGCTGTGCTAAATTCAGGGGAGGGGGGGGGGGGGAAGGGCCCCAAAATCGATTATTTCGATATATATCGAAAACGATGCAAGGTATCAAAAAAATTGATACATGTTCTTGTTTTTCTGGGGTAATTTCCAACAAGAAAGGTCCTCTGTGTTTTTACGCTCTGACGCGACGTGTAAGCTCTCAAAAACACGATTTAAGTTTTCGGCGCTTTTCAGGAAAATTGATACTACCACGTGGCAACGCTCATTTAGCACAATGTTATTTTTAATGATTTCGATCACCTTACCGTAGCATTTAGAGTGCTCCGATTTTTATAAAATTAGGCATCCGGGGGTTTTTTAGGTAGCTGATTTCATTTTTTGAGTCCAAATTTCCTTAAAACGTGATTCAAAGAAGCTTTTTTAGCTTTTATCGCAAAATACAGCTTTTTATTTTTCAAAAGCGTTCAATACCTATTCTGCAATGCTAAGGAAGAACGCCGTAACTCCATTCATCAGTTACACTGTTTTTGCAGTGAATCCACGTGTGTGAGAGTGGGGTAGAGACCAACAAATTCATCATAAAAATAACGTAACTGACAATTAATGGAGTCACAAAGTTCTTCCTCTAAGGCAGTATCCAAGCTAATTAGAATTTTATGTCTGCTATGCTAGAGATTTACCCTTAAGGTTCTTTTGGGGGGGGGGGGGTTCCCTATGCCAACTCAAGCGGCGATGTGTAAATTTAAGAACAAAATAAATCGGCTTTTGCTACTCTGCAGCTTCATTCTGTTCGTATTCATCAAAATATTAGTAACAGAGTTTGTTTTCGATTTTACAGTAAAAATTCAGGCCCCCAAAACCGATTCGTCTAAAATGTTTTGGCAAAAACTACTACGCAAAAGTACACCAAAAAGTGTACAACGTGACAAAATTTCATGAGTCTAAACGAAACAGATCATACAATACAACAAATGCTACAGATGGCTGGGAAACGCGATTTTTTCAGTTGGACCCATAGAAAATCGTGATTTTACCTGATTTTGAGGGCAAAAAAAATTCACTTTGAAGGTTTGGAGACTACTACGGTCAATTATCCGTGAAAGTACACCTAAAATTGTCCCTTTCTACACACTTTGAACTGTCTGAGTGGAACAAGTCATGCTCTAAAGAGGGGGTGAAACAGCGCGAAAACACGATAACACGATTTTGCCGAGTACGGGGATTCCGCCGGGGTCGCCACTTTAGGCTCATTGAGGCATGGGTTAAAAATTTTTTAGAATTTTTTATTATTTTTCCCATTCTTTTTATGCAAAAATGAACCGATTGCAGGGTTCCCACAGTAGAAATGAAACATATCATGCGCTATAACACGTGCTAAAGATGGCCCCCAACTCAAAATTTTCAAATGGCAACCCCCATCTTGTGATACCTTGTTTGAAAGGGCATACAATTCTAAGACTTTTGGCATAAACTGGAGGTCGATATCGTTTTTCGTCTTCGATATATCGATAGTCAAAGTTCGATTTCGACCCATTTTCAAAAAATCAGAACTCCCATTTGAAAAGTCGTCGGACTTTAGAAAACTAGGAGTCAAAAATACTCTAAAAAGCAAGTCCTTTTCAGAAAAAAATACAGTTATGATATTTGTCTAGTCGTAGGGCCCCCAAAATTTTTTTAAAAAAATGACCCCTCAGGGGGGCTATCTCAAAGATTCCGAGCCACGATCCCTATCGAGTGATACATCGCTTGAAAGGGCACACAAAACTGAGCATTTTGGCGCAAACCGCAGGTCGATATCGTTTTTCGTTTTTGATATATCGAAATTTGCCAATGAGTAAAAATCCAGCTTTGTCATATGTCTATTACGTACGTAATAAACAATCAAATACTCATAAAACAATTTGAATAAATGTATTGCACAATTCCACCCCACCAAAATACGCCGTTGATATACGTAAACATTCAGAACGGCAAATGATTGGTTCACTTGATCACCTAGAATAAATACCGAGATAATTTGAAATAGTCAGAAAGCGAGGTTAGAAATTTTTGAAATAGAATAACTTTAAGAAAACATGAATCAATGAACATCTATTTACTTCCAACACACTCGAAATTCAGTCGTGGCTGGGAATACATTCACTTTTCAAATGAAATTGACATAAAAAAAAACACAGAACACCGCCATTTTCGCCATTTGATCACAAGGGGGCGTAGTATACTCTATTGAGTAGCGGGACGATTTCAATAGGCGCACGTTGTGCCAACGGTGCGCTTAAAATGATATCGACCGACGGCAACAGAAAAAAAAATAATATTACAATACGTTATCTTTTATAATAAAAGGCGACCGCTGAGAATCGCCGAAAATCGCGTTTTACTATGATCTCGAGAACGGAGGCACGCGGGACCTCGAAATCTCGGAAACGGGTCCTGCGCCACCAAACGGTGTGCACATCGCGGTTCTTTTCCCCGTTTTTTTTCATCCCTTCTCGAGGGTGGATTTTATCGCGGTGTCTTACCCCATTTTTGGCCCTATGGTATCTGAGACCTCGAAATTCCGGCCCCCTATACTGCTCGGTTTTCGAAAGCGATCCAGCTATCCGGATCGACCCAACCCTAAAAGCAACCCCTCACGAGGGATCTACCCTTCGAGATGGGTTGTTTTAGATCGCGGAAACGGGGGTCGAAGACGTTGTCCAGGTGATCGAGACTTCGCACGAGGGTAACCCCGGGCTCCGCTCGTGGACTTTTCAACTCGAATTCGCGCGCCGCGAATATCATCCCCCTTTCAGGGTGGTTTTCTGAAAGAAGCGATTTTACCGATTATTTCGGGCACCGGATCACTTTGGGCGGCGAAATTTTCCGTGAGGATCGTGCTCCGGTCGGGGGTGTCCGTGAGACTTCGCTCATCCCCCCGATTCACATTCTACCCCCTGTTGGGGTGGGTTTTCTTATAGGGCGGAATCTTATCTCGGATTCTACGGCTTCGCTGACAACTTCATACGACAACCGGAGTCACGATGATATGCTTTTCCAGTCCTCGAAAACGATCACGCTCATCCGGACCGACCCGATCTTAAAAGCAACCCCTCACGGGTGATTTCCCTTCCGAGATGGGTTGTTTTGGATCGCGGAATCGGTGGTCGGAGACGGTGTCCATGGTGATCGAGACTTCGCACGAGGGTGTAGCCTCGGACTCCGCGCGTGGAGTTTTCCACTCGAATTCGCGCGGCTCGAATATCATCCCCCGCTAAGGGTGGTTTTTTGGAAGCATCGGTTTTACCGATTATTTCGGGCACGGGATCAGTTGGGGTGGCGAAATTTTGATTGATGATCGTGCTTCGGTCGGGGGTGATCATGCGACTTCGCTCTTCGGCCCCGATTCTTTTTCTACCCCCTGTTAGGGTGGGTTTTCTCATCGGACGAATCTTATCTAGGAATCTACAACTTTGCTGACTACTTAATAATGCAGCCGGAGTCACTCTGATATGCACGAATCGATCTTCGCACATCCAAACCTGTCACATCGTTAAAACTACCCCTCACGGGGGGCTCATTCCCGAAATCAGGTCGGTGGGCTTCTCGAAAAATATCGGCGACAGCCGCGTTGAAATTGAGTTCGTGCAGAACTCTTCAGTACGCGTAGCAGAACGAATCCACGTGCAGCGCTTCAAATTTTGAACTACCCTTTATACTGGGACTGTTCGATTCTCGCGGAGTGGCTTCGGAGCCTAGAAAGTGCGAAGGCCGAAAGTTCTGGTTTTTCGCGTGTTGTTTCTCCTAGACGATGCGGATGGAGGTTTTTTTTTCAAGCGGTTTGAACACAGGCGGACCGTATCAGGGCTAGGGGGAGCTGTAGTACCCCCACATTTTAGGGTGGAGGGGCTAAAAATCGGGAAAAAGTCATCATTTGAGACTTGAAAAGCAAAAAAAGAAAAAGAAAAAAAGGGTCATCACTTTTTAGCCCCCCCCCAATTTTTTTGGTCACGGTCCGCCTATGGGTTTGAATAACATCCCCTCTTGAGGGGTAGTTTAATTTTTTAGGGGTTTTTGCCAACTTCTGGGACTTTAAGTTTCTTTAAGAGGTATATTCCTGGATTCTTTTAGGAGTGCGCCGTGCGCAAAAATATTTCACTTACTAACGCTGGGAATATTCTGCGAGGGTAGGGATTCTTTTTTATTTATCCTTCGCAGATTAATGGATTCTCTCCTTAGCTCGGGTTCTGATGTATACGATAAATTGGAAATGCATGTTGCTTGGCAACGTCAATCATTACTCACATCTTAGCAATGATATTGTTACCATTTCGAATGCCTTCCGATTTCTTTATACATGTATCATGTATCATCAGCTGTTTTAGAGTTGCTCATAGGAATCAATGCAAGACATACAATTTTTAACCTTTCATTTTCTTTAAACGTGTAATTATGGCGCGTGGGAAGATCAATCAGTCGCCGCAGCGTCACTTGCATTCTGCCAATGCTGCACTTTGTCCCTTTTAAGCTTATGTTTATGTTCGTATCCAAGGAGTATAGGCAGAACTAGGACTTTTTTCTAGGGGGGGAGGGGGGCTGAGTTCCAAGGGATCTTAGAGACACCTCAAGACAGCCCCCCTCCAAGAGGGGTATACCGCATGACCCCCCCCCAACTTACTTAGACGTATGATGTAGTTACAGTTACAGTCGACGAATTAAATAATGTCAGATAACGTCCTGGATTTTGACTTAAGTAGGCCACATGCGATGCTTTTTACTGTGATAGGTATCGCAGGTAGTCCACTTGAACCAAAATAATATAAGGCGGCATCTGACATTCTTATGTCGACTGGAAGTACCTACATCATTCACACCTAAGTTAAGATATGAAATAAATTGTACTCATATAGCTATTAGCTGGGGTGCGAAACAATTAGGCAATCACAAAATTAAATGATAAACATCATATATACTGTAATATATATATATATATATATATATATATATATATATATATATATATATATATATATATATATATAATATATATATATATATATATATATATATATATATATATAAGCGAAACAACATACTTTGGCCACATAGTATAGACAATGCTTTTGAGTTGGGCAAACTCATCAGCTGAGGTAATAAAGCCAAGAAAAAAGAAAAAAGAAAAAAATCATATAAAAAATATGAAAGTAATAGTTAAAAAACTAAAGGGGGGAGAGAGTTCAACTCAGGCAGTGCAACAGAAAGCATGAGCGAGGACAGCGTTCGAGAGCAACACGACCGGTTTCGTCCTTGTTAGGACTCATCAGGTGAGCTTACTCGAGCTGCCTCTAACTCAATGCAATCAGCACTTCAGCAAGTCGTCAAAACGACATCGCTGTCATGACGCGAGAACGCAAAAAAATGCGCGCGCGCCATCTACCGTAAATGTTGAACAACTCTCAGATGAAAAAAAGGAAAGCCCAAAAAAAAAAAAATTAACGAAACGGCTGGGGATGCGAACGCAATCCAAACACAGCCGCCCGCTCCCGACCGGGAAAAAAGAGCACGAGAACCTCAACGTGCTTATAATAAGCGAAACAACATACTTTGGCCACATGGTATAGACAATGCTTTTGAGTTGGGGAAACTCATCAGCTGAGGTAATAAAGCCAAGAAAAAAGAAAAAAGAAAAAAATCATATAAAAAATATGAAAGTAATAGTTAAAAAACTAAAGGGGGGAGAGAGTTCAACTCAGGCAGTGCAACAGAAAGCATGAGCGAGGACAGCGTTCGAGAGCAACACGACCGGTTTCGTCCTTGTTAGGACTCATCAGGTGAGCTTACTCGAGCTGCCTCTAACTCAATGCAATCAGCACTCCAGCAAGTCGTCAAAACGACATCGCTGTCATGACGCGAGAACGCAAAAAAATGCGCGCGCGCCATCTACCGTAAATGTTGAACAACTCTCAGATGAAAAAAAGGAAAGCCCAAAAAAAAAAAAAAATTAACGAAACGGCTGGGGATGCGAACGCAATCCAAACACAGCCGCCCGCTCCCGACCGGGAAAAAAGAGCACGAGAACCTCAACGTGCTTATAATAAGCGAAACAACATACTTTGGCCACATGGTATAGACAATGCTTTTGAGTTGGGCAAACTCATCAGCTGAGGTAATAAAGCCAAGAAAAAAGAAAAAAAAAAAAATCATATAAAAATATGAAAGTAATAGTTAAAAAAATAAAGGGGGGAGAGAGTTCAACTCAGGCAGTGCAACAGAAAGCATGAGCGAGGACAGCGTTCGAGAGCAACACGACCGGTTTCGTCCTTGTTAGGACTCATCAGGTGAGCTTACTCGAGCTGCCTCTAACTCAATGCAATCAGCACTCCAGCAAGTCGTCAATTTTTTTTTGAGCTTTCCTTTTTTTCATCTGAGAGTTGTTCAACATTTACGGTAGATGGCGCGCGCGCATTTTTTTGCGTTCTCGCGTCATGACAGCGATGTCGTTTTGACGACTTGCTGGAATGCTGATTGCATTGAGTTAGAGGCAGCTCGAGTAAGCTCACCTGATGAGTCCTAACAAGGACGAAACCGGTCGTGTTGCTCTCGAACGCTGTCCTCGCTCATGCTTTCTGTTGCACTGCCTGAGTTGAACTCTCTCCCCCCTTTAGTTTTTTAACTATTACTTTCATATTTTTTATATGATTTTTTTCTTTTTTCTTTTTTCTTGGCTTTATTCCCTCAGCTGATGAGTTTGCCCAACTCAAAAGCATTGTCTATACCATGTGGCCAAAGTATGTTGTTTCGCTTATTATAAGCACGTTGAGGTTCTCGTGCTCTTTTTTCCCGGTCGGGAGCGGGCGGCTGTGTTTGGATTGCGTTCGCATCCCCAGCCGTTTCGTTAATTTTTTTTTTTTTTGGGCTTTCCTTTTTTTCATCTGAGAGTTGTTCAACATTTACGGTAGATGGCGCGCGCGCATTTTTTTGCGTTCTCGCGTCATGACAGCGATGTCGTTTTGACGACTTGCTGGAGTGCTGATTGCATTGAGTTAGAGGCAGCTCGAGTAAGCTCACCTGATGAGTCCTAACAAGGACGAAACCGGTCGTGTTGCTCTCGAACGCTGTCCTCGCTCATGCTTTCTGTTGCACTGCCTGAGTTGAACTCTCTCCCCCCTTTAGTTTTTTTAAATATTACTTTCATATTTTTTATATGATTTTTTTCTTTTTTCTTTTTTCTTGGCTTTATTACCTCAGCTGATGAGTTTGCCCAACTCAAAAGCATTGTCTATACCATGTGGCCAAAGTATGTTGTTTCGCTTATTATAAGCACGTTGAGGTTCTCGTGCTCTTTTTTCCCGGTCGGGAGCGGGCGGCTGTGTTTGGATTGCGTTCGCATCCCCAGCCGTTTCGTTAATTTTTTTTTTTTTTTTGGGCTTTCCTTTTTTTCATCTGAGAGTTGTTCAACATTTACGGTAGATGGCGCGCGCGCATTTTTTTGCGTTCTCGCGTCATGACAGCGATGTCGTTTTGACGACTTGCTGGAATGCTGATTGCATTGAGTTAGAGGCAGCTCGAGTAAGCTCACCTGATGAGTCCTAACAAGGACGAAACCGGTCGTGTTGCTCTCGAACGCTGTCCTCGCTCATGCTTTCTGTTGCACTGCCTGAGTTGAACTCTCTCCCCCCTTTAGTTTTTTAACTATTACTTTCATATTTTTTATATGATTTTTTTCTTTTTTCTTTTTTCTTGGCTTTATTACCTCAGCTGATGAGTTTGCCCAACTCAAAAGCATTGTCTATACCATGTGGCCAAAGTATGTTGTTTCGCTTATTATAAGCACGTTGAGGTTCTCGTGCTCTTTTTTCCCGGTCGGGAGCGGGCGGCTGTGTTTGGATTGCGTTCGCATCCCCAGCCGTTTCGTTAATTTTTTTTTTTTTTTGGGCTTTCCTTTTTTTCATCTGAGAGTTGTTCAACATTTACGGTAGATGGCGCGCGCGCATTTTTTTGCGTTCTCGCGTCATGACAGCGATGTCGTTTTGACGACTTGCTGGAATGCTGATTGCATTGAGTTAGAGGCAGCTCGAGTAAGCTCACCTGATGAGTCCTAACAAGGACGAAACCGGTCGTGTTGCTCTCGAACGCTGTCCTCGCTCATGCTTTTTGTTGCACTGCCTGAGTTGAACTCTCTCCCCCCTTTAGTTTTTTAACTATTACTTTCATATTTTTTATATGATTTTTTTCTTTTTTCTTTTTTCTTGGCTTTATTACCTCAGCTGATGAGTTTGCCCAACTCAAAAGCATTGTCTATACCATGTGGCCAAAGTATGTTGTTTCGCTTATTATAAGCACGTTGAGGTTCTCGTGCTCTTTTTTCCCGGTCGGGAGCGGGCGGCTGTGTTTGGATTGCGTTCGCATCCCCAGCCGTTTCGTTAATTTTTTTTTTTTTTTGGGCTTTCCTTTTTTTCATCTGAGAGTTGTTCAACATTTACGGTAGATGGCGCGCGCGCATTTTTTTGCGTTCTCGCGTCATGACAGCGATGTCGTTTTGACGACTTGCTGGAATGCTGATTGCATTGAGTTAGAGGCAGCTCGAGTAAGCTCACCTGATGAGTCCTAACAAGGACGAAACCGGTCGTGTTGCTCTCGAACGCTGTCCTCGCTCATGCTTTTTGTTGCACTGCCTGAGTTGAACTCTCTCCCCCCTTTAGTTTTTTAACTATTACTTTCATATTTTTTATATGATTTTTTTCTTTTTTTCTTTTTTTTTGGCTTTATTACCTCAGCTGATGAGTTTGCCCAACTCAAAAGCATTGTCAATATATATATATATATATATATTATATATTGCTGTGAGTAAACGTTTTTTTGTTTCCAAAATTTTCTGGGGGGGGCTTGGCAGACCTCTGGGGGGCTTAGCCCCTCCAGCCCCCCTATTTCTAATCTATTATTTTAATCTATTGTTTCTCATACATTCAAATGGGTAGAATCCACAGCTGCCAAATTGCTGGCTTCGCCCATGATTCGACCTTTTACGCAAGTATAACGGTACGAAATAAAATGTTGGTAAAATGCTCGCGACAAACTGCAATCAAAATTACATCAACGGAATGAAACATAAACTCGATACTTAACTTCGGCCAAAAAAAAAGCTAAACTACCTACAGCATTATTCGGCCAAATACGGAAACAAAAATGTCAATAAGTATTCCTGTGCAACTTTTAGAAATTACGGTTATCTTGGACTACGTACGATAATGGACCCATAGAAAATCGTGATTTTACCTGATTTTGAGGGAAAAAAAAATTCACTTTGAAGGTTTGGAGACTACTACGGTCAATTATCCGTGAAAGTACACCTAAAATTGTCCCTTTCTACACACTTTGAACTGTCTGAGTGGAACAAGTCATGCTCTAAAGAGGGGGTGAAACAGCGCGAAAACACGATAACACGATTTTGCCGAGTAGGGGGATTCCGCCGGGGTCGCCACTTTAGGCTCATTGAGGCAGGGGTTAAAAAATTTTTTAAAATTTTTTTATTATTTTTCCCATTCTTTTTATGCAAAAATGAACCGATTGCAGGGTTCCCACAGTAGAAATGAAACATATCATGCGCTATAACACGTGCTAAAGATGGCCCCCAACTCAAAATTTTCAAATGGCAACCCCCATCTTGTGATACCTTGTTTGAAAGGGCATACAATTCTAAGACTTTTGGCATAAACTGGAGGTCGATATCGTTTTTCGTCTTCGATATATCGATAGTCAAAGTTCGATTTCGACCCATTTTCAAAAAATCAGAACTCCCATTTGAAAAGTCGTCGGACTTTAGAAAACTAGGAGTCAAAAATACTCTAAAAAGCAAGTCCTTTTCAAAAAAAAATACAGTTATGATATTTGTCTAGTCGTAGGGCCCCCAAAATTTTTTTAAAAAAATGACCCCTCGGGGGGGCTATCTCAAAGATTCCGAGCCACGATCCCTATCGAGTGATACCCTTAAAAAGGGCACACAAAACTGAGCATTTTGGCGCAAACCGCAGGTCGATATCGTTTTTCGTTTTTGATATATCGAAATTTGCCAATGAGAAAAAATCCAGCTTTGTCATATGTCTATTACGTACGTAATAAACAATCAAATACTCATAAAACAATTTGAATAAATGTATTGCACAATTCCACCCCACCAAAATACGCCGTTGATATACGTAAACATTCAGAACGGCAAATGATTGGTTCACTTGATCACCTAGAATAAATACCGAGATAATTTGAAATAGTCAGAAAGCGAGGTTAGAAATTTTTGAAATAGAATAACTTTAAGAAAACATGAATCAATGAACATCTATTTACTTCCAACACACTCGAAATTCAGTCGTGGCGGGGAATACATTCACTTTTCAAATGAAATTGACAAAAAAAAAAAACACAGAACACCGCCATTTTCGCCATTTGATCAAAAGGGGGGCGTAGTATACTCTATTGAGTAGCGGGACGATTTCAATAGGCGCACGTTGTGCCAACGGTGCGCTTAAAATGATATCGACCGACGGCAACAGAAAAAAAAAAAATATTACAATACGTTATTTTTTATAATAAAAGGCGACCGCTGAGAATCGCCAAAAATCGCGTTTTACTATGATCTCGAGAACGGAGGCACGCGGGACCTCGAAATCTCGGAAACGGGTCGCGCCACCAAACGGTGTGCACATCGCGGTTCTTTTCCCCGTTTTTTTTTCATCCCTTCCCCGGGGGTGGTTTTTATCGCGGTGTCTTACCCCATTTTTGGCCCTATGGTATCTGAGACCTCGAAATTCCGGCCCCCTATACTGCTCGGTTTTCGAAAGCGATCCAGCTATCCGGATCGACCCAACCCTAAAAGCAACCCCTCACGAGGGATCTACCCTTCGAGATGGGTTGTTTTAGATCGCGGAAACGGGGGTCGAAGACGTTGTCCAGGTGATCGAGACTTCGCACGAGGGTAACCCCGGGCTCCGCTCGTGGACTTTTCAACTCGAATTCGCGCGCCGCGAATATCATCCCCCTTTCAGGGTGGTTTTCTGAAAGAAGCGATTTTACCGATTATTTCGGGCACCGGATCACTTTGGGCGGCGAAATTTTCCGTGAGGATCGTGCTCCGGTCGGGGGTGTCCGTGAGACTTCGCTCATCCCCCCGATTCACATTCTACCCCCTGTTGGGGGGGGTTTTTCTTATAGGGCGGAATCTTATCTCGGATTCTACGGCTTCGCTGACAACTTCATACGACAACCGGAGTCACGATGATATGCTTTTCCAGTCCTCGAAAACGATCACGCTCATCCGGACCGACCCGATCTTAAAAGCAACCCCTCACGGGTGATTTCCCTTCCGAGATGGGTTGTTTTGGATCGCGGAATCGGTGGTCGGAGACGGTGTCCATGGTGATCGAGACTTCGCACGAGGGTGTAGCCTCGGACTCCGCGCGTGGAGTTTTCCACTCGAATTCGCGCGGCTCGAATATCATCCCCCGCTAAGGGTGGTTTTTTGGAAGCATCGGTTTTACCGATTATTTCGGGCACGGGATCAGTTGGGGTGGCGAAATTTTGATTGATGATCGTGCTTCGGTCGGGGGTGATCATGCGACTTCGCTCTTCGGCCCCGATTTTTTTCTACCCCCTGTTAGGGTGGGTTTTCTCATCGGACGAATCTTATCTAGGAATCTACAACTTTGCTGACTACTTAATAATGCAGCCGGAGTCACTCTGATATGCACGAATCGATCTTCGCACATCCAAACCTGTCACATCGTTAAAACTACCCCTCACGGGGGGCTCATTCCCGAAATCAGGTCGGTGGGCTTCTCGAAAAATATCGGCGACAGCCGCGTTGAAATTGAGTTCGTGCAGAACTCTTCAGTACGCGTAGCAGAACGAATCCACGTGCAGCGCTTAAAATTTTTGAACTACCCTTTATACTGGGACTGTTCGATTCTCGCGGAGTGGCTTCGGAGCCTAGAAAGTGCGAAGGCCGAAAGTTCTGGTTTTTCGCGTGTTGTTTCTCCTAGACGATGCGGATGGAGGTTTTTTTTTCAAGCGGTTTGAACACAGGCGGACCGTATCAGGGCTGGGGGGAGCTGTAGTACCCCCACATTTTAGGGTGGAGGGGCTAAAAATCGGGAAAAAGTCATCATTTGAGACTTGAAAAGCAAAAAAAGAAAAAGAAAAAAAGGGTCATCACTTTTTAGCCCCCCCCCAATTTTTTTGGTCACGGTCCGCCTATGGGTTTGAATAACATCCCCTCTTGAGGGGTAGTTTAATTTTTTGGGGGTTTTTGCCAACTTCTGGGACTTTAAGTTTCTTTAAGAGGTATTTCCTGGATTCTTTTAGGAGTGCGCCGTGCGCAAAAATATTTCACTTACTAACGCTGGGAATATTCTGCGAGGGTAGGGATTCTTTTTTATTTATCCTTCGCAGATTAATGGATTCTCTCCTTAGCTCGGGTTCTGATGTATACGAAAAATTGGAAATGCATGTTGCTTGGCAACGTCAATCATTACTCACATCTTAGCAATGATATTGTTACCATTTCGAATGCCTTCCGATTTCTTTATACATGTATCATGTATCATCAGCTGTTTTAGAGTTGCTCATAGGAATCAATGCAAGACATACAATTTTTAACCTTTCATTTTCTTTAAACGTGTAATTATGGCGCGTGGGAAGATCAATCAGTCGCCGCAGCGTCACTTGCATTCTGCCAATGCTGCACTTTGTCCCTTTTAAGCTTATGTTTATGTTCGTATCCAAGGAGTATAGGCAGAACTAGGACTTTTTTCTAGGGGGGAGGGGGGCTGATTTCCCAAAGGGGATCTTAGAGACACCTCAAGACAGCCCCCCTCCAAGAGGGGTATACCGCATGCCCCCCCCCCCAACTTACTTAGACGTATGATGTAGTTACAGTTACAGTCGACGAATTAAATAATGTCAGATAACGTCCTGGATTTTGACTTAAGTAGGCCACATGCGATGCTTTTTACTGTGATAGGTATCGCAGGTAGTCCACTTGAACCAAAATAATATAAGGCGGCATCTGACATTCTTATGTCGACTGGAAGTACCTACATCATTCACACCTAAGTTAAGATATGAAATAAATTGTACTCATATAGCTATTAGCTGGGGGGCGAAACAATTAGGCAATCACAAAATTAAATGATAAACATCATATATACTGTAATATAATATATTATATATATATATATATATATATATATATAAAATATATATATATATATATATATATATATATATATTTTATATATATATATATATATATATAAAGCGAAACAACATACTTTGGCCACATAGTATAGACAATGCTTTTGAGTTGGGCAAACTCATCAGCTGAGGTAATAAAGCCAAGAAAAAAGAAAAAAAAAAAATCATATAAAAAATATGAAAGTAATAGTTAAAAAACTAAAGGGGGGAGAGAGTTCAACTCAGGCAGTGCAACAGAAAGCATGAGCGAGGACAGCGTTCGAGAGCAACACGACCGGTTTCGTCCTTGTTAGGACTCATCAGGTGAGCTTACTCGAGCTGCCTCTAACTCAATGCAATCAGCACTTCAGCAAGTCGTCAAAACGACATCGCTGTCATGACGCGAGAACGCAAAAAATGCGCGCGCGCCATCTACCGTAAATGTTGAACAACTCTCAGATGAAAAAAAGGAAAGCCCAAAAAAAAAAAAAATTTAAAGAAACGGCTGGGGGTGCGAACGCAATCCAAACACAGCCGCCCGCTCCCGACCGGGAAAAAAAAGCACGAGAACCTCAACGTGCTTATAATAAGCGAAACAACATACTTTGGCCACATGGTATAGACAATGCTTTTGAGTTGGGGAAACTCATCAGCTGAGGTAATAAAGCCAAGAAAAAAGAAAAAAGAAAAAAAACATATAAAAAATATGAAAGTAATAGTTAAAAAACTAAAAGGGGGGGGAGAGTTCAACTCAGGCAGTGCAACAGAAAGCATGAGCGAGGACAGCGTTCGAGAGCAACACGACCGGTTTCGTCCTTGTTAGGACTCATCAGGTGAGCTTACTCGAGCTGCCTCTAACTCAATGCAATCAGCACTCCAGCAAGTCGTCAAAACGACATCGCTGTCATGACGCGAGAACGCAAAAAAATGCGCGCGCGCCATCTACCGTAAATGTTGAACAACTCTCAGATGAAAAAAAGGAAAGCCCAAAAAAAAAAAAAAATTTAAAGAAACGGCTGGGGATGCGAACGCAATCCAAACACAGCCGCCCGCTCCCGACCGGGAAAAAAGAGCACGAGAACCTCAACGTGCTTATAATCGAAACAACATACTTTGGCCACATGGTATAGACAATGCTTTTGAGTTGGGCAAACTCATCAGCTGAGGTAAAAAAGCCAAGAAAAAAAAAAAAAAAAAAATCATATAAAAAAAAAGAAAGTAATAGTTAAAAAACTAAAGGGGGGGGAGAGTTCAACTCAGGCAGTGCAACAGAAAGCATGAGCGAGGACAGCGTTCGAGAGCAACACGACCGGTTTCGTCCTTGTTAGGACTCATCAGGTGAGCTTACTCGAGCTGCCTCTAACTCAATGCAATCAGCACTCCAGCAAGTCGTCAATTTTTTTTTGAGCTTTCCTTTTTTTCATCTGAGAGTTGTTCAACATTTACGGTAGATGGCGCGCGCGCATTTTTTTGCGTTCTCGCGTCATGACAGCGATGTCGTTTTGACGACTTGCTGGAATGCTGATTGCATTGAGTTAGAGGCAGCTCGAGTAAGCTCACCTGATGAGTCCTAACAAAGGGCGAAAACCCGGGCGTGTTGCTCTCGAACGCTGTCCTCGCTCATGCTTTCTGTTGCACTGCCTGAGTTGAACTCTCTCCCCCCTTTAGTTTTTTTAAATATTACTTTCATATTTTTTTTTATGATTTTTTTTTTTTTCTTTTTTCTTGGCTTTATTCCCTCAGCTGATGAGTTTGCCCAACTCAAAAGCATTGTCTATACCATGTGGCCAAAGTATGTTGTTTCGCTTATTTTAAGCACGTTGAGGTTCTCGTGCTCTTTTTTCCCGGTCGGGAGCGGGCGGCTGTGTTTGGATTGCGTTCGCATCCCCAGCCGTTTCGTTAATTTTTTTTTTTTTTGGGGTTTCCTTTTTTTCATCTGAGAGTTGTTCAACATTTACGGTTTGATGGCGCGCGCGCATTTTTTTGCGTTCTCGCGTCATGACAGCGATGTCGTTTTGACGACTTGCTGGAGTGCTGATTGCATTGAGTTAGAGGCAGCTCGAGTAAGCTCACCTGATGAGTCCTAACAAGGACGAAACCGGTCGTGTTGCTCTCGAACGCTGTCCTCGCTCATGCTTTCTGTTGCACTGCCTGAGTTGAACTCTCTCCCCCCTTTAGTTTTTTTAAATATTACTTTCATATTTTTTATATGATTTTTTTTTTTTTTCTTTTTTCTTGGCTTTATTACCTCAGCTGATGAGTTTGCCCAACTCAAAAGCATTGTCTATACCATGTGGCCAAAGTATGTTGTTTCGCTTATTATAAGCACGTTGAGGTTCTCGTGCTCTTTTTTCCCGGTCGGGAGCGGGCGGCTGTGTTTGGATTGCGTTCGCATCCCCAGCCGTTTCGTTAATTTTTTTTTTTTTTTGGGGTTTCCTTTTTTTCATCTGAGAGTTGTTCAACATTTACGGTAGATGGCGCGCGCGCATTTTTTTGCGTTCTCGCGTCATGACAGCGATGTCGTTTTGACGACTTGCTGGAATGCTGATTGCATTGAGTTAGAGGCAGCTCGAGTAAGCTCACCTGATGAGTCCTAACAAGGACGAAACCGGTCGTGTTGCTCTCGAACGCTGTCCTCGCTCATGCTTTCTGTTGCACTGCCTGAGTTGAACTCTCTCCCCCCTTTAGTTTTTTAACTATTACTTTCATATTTTTTTATGATTTTTTTTTTTTTTTTTTTTTCTTGGCTTTATTACCTCAGCTGATGAGTTTGCCCAACTCAAAAGCATTGTCTATACCATGTGGCCAAAGTATGTTGTTTCGCTTATTATAAGCACGTTGAGGTTCTCGTGCTCTTTTTTCCCGGTCGGGAGCGGGCGGCTGTGTTTGGATTGCGTTCGCATCCCCAGCCGTTTCGTTAATTTTTTTTTTTTTTTTTCTTTCCTTTTTTTTATCTGAGAGTTGTTCAACATTTACGGTAGATGGCGCGCGCGCATTTTTTTGCGTTCTCGCGTCATGACAGCGATGTCGTTTTGACGACTTGCTGGAATGCTGATTGCATTGAGTTAGAGGCAGCTCGAGTAAGCTCACCTGATGAGTCCTAACAAGGACGAAACCGGTCGTGTTGCTCTCGAACGCTGTCCTCGCTCATGCTTTTTGTTGCACTGCCTGAGTTGAACTCTCTCCCCCCTTTAGTTTTTTTAAATATTACTTTCATATTTTTTATATGATTTTTTTCTTTTTTCTTTTTTCTTGGCTTTATTACCTCAGCTGATGAGTTTGCCCAACTCAAAAGCATTGTCTATACCATGTGGCCAAAGTATGTTGTTTCGCTTATTATAAGCACGTTGAGGTTCTCGTGCTCTTTTTTTTCCCGGGCGGGAGGGGGGGCTGTGTTTGGATTGCGTTCGCATCCCCAGCCGTTTCGTTAATTTTTTTTTTTTTTTTTTGGGGTTTCCTTTTTTTCATCTGAGAGTTGTTCAACATTTACGGTAGATGGCGCGCGCGCATTTTTTTTTCGTTCTCGCGTCATGACAGCGATGTCGTTTTGACGACTTGCTGGAATGCTGATTGCATTGAGTTAGAGGCAGCTCGAGTAAGCTCACCTGATGAGTCCTAACAAGGACGAAACCGGTCGTGTTGCTCTCGAACGCTGTCCTCGCTCATGCTTTTTTTTGCACTGCCTGAGTTGAACTCTCTCCCCCCTTTTGTTTTTTAACTATTACTTTCATATTTTTTATATGATTTTTTTCTTTTTTCTTTTTTCTTGGCTTTATTACCTCAGCTGATGAGTTTGCCCAACTCAAAAGCATTGTCAATATATATATATATATATATATATATATTGCTGTGAGTAAACGTTTTTTTGTTTCCAAAATTTTCTGGGGGGGGCTTGGCAGACCTCTGGGGGGCTTAGCCCCTCCAGCCCCCCTATTTCTAATCTATTATTTTAATCTATTGTTTCTCATACATTCAAATGGGTAGAATCCACAGCTGCCAAATTGCTGGCTTCGCCCATGATTCGACCTTTTACGCAAGTATAACGGTACGAAATAAAATGTTGGTAAAATGCTCGCGACAAACTGCAATCAAAATTACATCAACGGAATGAAACATAAACTCGATACTTAACTTCGGCCAAAAAAAAAGCTAAACTACCTACAGCATTATTCGGCCAAATACGGAAACAAAAATGTCAATAAGTATTCCTGTGCAACTTTTAGAAATTACGGTTATCTTGGACTACGTACGATAATGAGAAAAATGTTAGTCCAACACAAAACATTATATTACTCCTCACTTAAAACAATTTCCTTCTCCTCTACTAACGGAGAAGTAATTAAAGAAGTAAGTAAAATGTGTTGTGTACACAAAAAATCAGTGACATAGCGTGCAATTTGGGAACGTTCTACTCTGTCCAATTAAACGATTGTAAAAGATCGAATGAGGAAGTGTTCACCGAACAACCAATAGACTGTTTTAGTAGAGTGATATACCGTATCGATTGCCGTTCGAGGGCCTCTGGCTCCAAACAGACTCTGATTCAATGCATTTTCCCCATAAGCGGATTTTTGAACGGAAATTTAGACTATTAAATCAAAAAATTAATGCGACCTTTTTGCGATTTTAAGCTCTACGTCCTCGAAAATGCTGAATTTTGCCTGGTTTCACCCGTGAAACTGCCAAAATCAACAAGATATTACAGATTAAACGATGCATTTGGAGGTGGGAATCACCAAAATGTTATTGTTGTTGGTGTGGAATTGGCGGGATTTCGGGCGATTCTAACCTACAAATGCAACATTTAATCTTTAATATCTTATTGATTTCGGCAGTTTTAGTCAAGGAACCAGGCATAATTAAGCATTTTCGAGGACGTAGAATTCATAATCGCCAAACGGTCGCATTAATTGTTTGATTTAATACCCTAAATCTCCGTACAAAAGTTCGCTTATGGGGAAACTACATTGAACCAGAGTTTGTTTAGAACTAGAGGCCCTCGGACGGCAACCGATACGGTATAATCGCTCTACTAAAACAGTCTACAGAGTGGCGCAAAAGTCCGTCCCCCCTTTTATTTTTTGAACGGCTGCAGATGAAAAATTGAAACTTTGGGGTCTTCCATAACTTTTTGAGAGCTTTCTCGTGAGGGGGTCAACATTTCCAAAATCACTCCCCTTAGATGGGGAAAGGCCCCCAACTCAAAATTTTCAAATGGCTACCCCTATCTTGTGATAGCTAATTCAAAAGAACATTAAATTCTAAGACTTTTTGGCGCAAACTGGAGGTCAATATCGTTTTTCGTTTTCGATTTATTGAAGATGAAAGTTCGATTTGGACCCATTTTCAAAATATCATTACTCCTATGTAAAAAGTCGGAATTTAAAAAAATCAGTAGTCTTAAATACTCTAAAAAGCAAGTACTTTCCTGAAAAAATACTGCTGTGGCATAAATGTATTCAAAACTTGATTTTACAGCCCCGAGACGTCGATGAAACAGGCGTAAAAAAATGAGAATTTTGGAGCAAACCGAAGGCATGGGCGGCGCGTGGGGTCAAAAAGTAAGGGGGGGGGGCTAAAAATCAACGATTTTTTTTTTTTTTTTTTCTTCACCTTTTTCACAATAACGTTTGACGCAGGCGGGGGGGGGATAAATAACCTTTTTTTCTTCTTTTTCTCTTTTTCTTTCTTTTTCCTTTTCCCCCTTTTTCCTTTTTTTCTCGTTTAAAAATTTTTTTAGCCCCTCGTTCCCAAAAAAGTGGGGGGGGGGGCTATAGCCCCAATAGCCCCTTATACGCGCCGCCTATGACCGAAGGTCTCTATAGCATTTTTCGAATTCGAGATATCGATCTTTGAAAATCCACCTTTGACAATAAAAAAAAAGAAAATAAAAGGGGGAGAACGGACTTTTGCTGATTTTTGACTTTTGCTCTGTATACTCCGAACTTTTTCACACATTTCACTAGAAGAGCTGCAACGTTGCTAAATTGTACGCTACACCACTGACAGGATCAAAAAAAAAAAAAAAAATTGGGAACAAAGCAGAAAAGAAAAGAGCAAAAGGAGGATTAATAAAAACGAAAAAAAAAAAAAAACAACAAAAAACCATTGAAAACACCACAAGAAAAAAGAAACAACAAAAAACGAGTAAAACTAAAAAAGAAACCGCAGTACCCGTCGGTAGCCCGACGGGCAATATGCTAGTAATGAATAATGGCTTAGTTTTAACTGTAAACTTTCGATACTTTTCAACAAAATAAATGGGGGGAGGGGAAATTAAAATCCACAAACGTCTTAAACCTCCACATCTACTATAATCTAGACCCCTAGAATGCTTGACGTGTAAAGGGCACCTGAAATGGTTAGTTCTGTATATTAAAGGATTATTTTTTCATGAATTTGCAAGTGTTCCATTTATGCATATTACATATCTACATCGTGACAATCGCAATAAGTGCTGATAGCACCTAAAACGGAAAAAATAAGAAGAAAAAAACTGTTTATTATTTAGAATCACGGCTTTTCCGAATATGACACTTTTTGACTTCAAAAGAACGCAACCTCATTTTTGATCCCTGAGCAAGCCATTTAAGAGGTGGAGAAAATATATATTGTCTATACTTTATGTGGGTAAAAAAGATCGAGCTAGTCCCATCAAATAATTTTCTCTTTTCAGCTTTCAATGGGTTTGTTGCAAACTTTTGCTACAGCGCTACAGAGTTTTGATTCCGATGTAAAATCGCCTGAAAATTACATTGGCGGCATCAAATAGTCATAAAATCCATCAATAAACCCACAAAACGCATTATAAAGAAAGCCAAAATGGCAGTCGTAAAGCTGAACAATCTCTGCACGCGCATACGACGAACATCAAAGATAGGCGATCCATTTCCCCCTTTTTCGTTTAAAGGGGGGAATAAGAAAATATCTCTACAGTCAAACTGTGATTTTAAAAATTTGCATGGTCAAGATGTTGTGTTCTGTGAAGGGTGGCGGGGAGCAAAATATCAAGAATATGAGGTGTTTCAAAACTTAAGTGCCAAACTTATGGAGTGTATTTTTGGGGTCAACACATTTATAAGGCTTTATTTTCCTACACGAATATGTGCTGCAAATGTTTCTCTTCTGAGCTAGAGCCCTCCTAAGTTTTGAAAACAAAAAACAAAAAAAACAAGCAGGGAAGATTCCAACACGCAGGTGTTGGAAAAGCGTGCCACTAAAAACTGAACAGCTTTAATGCTTTTGCTAGCAATGATAATTCATCAAAGAGGAACCACGTGACATGGAGCTGATCTCGAGAAAATTGAGTCCAATGTTGAAGTGCTAGCATTTAAACAAAAAACTTGGAATTACTTACGTTTTGATTTCATTCAACTACCGTGTTATTTTTTTGCATTTCAACACCGGAACAGTGGAATTTCCTATGTAGGAAAGCTACCTACTGAATTTTTAGCGTTTAAAGTGACTTGGTTCCTTTCTTCTTTATGTTTGGCATAATCACGAAAAACGAATCTCTAGGAGAAACCAAACGGCAGAGTTGGTTTACACTGTTGATTATTTTAAAATCCGTTAATCCGGACTTAAGTTCGTTCCCAATTCTATAAAAGGAACCAAGTCGGAGTTGGTTCCTTACGTGACTCGGATTATGGTTTAAGAAAAAGGAACCAAGTTCTCATTTTATTTCATCATATGGACAATGACTTCAATGAGGCTCACCAGCTCACTTTTACCTGGAATTTTGACGGGAAATAGTTGTTATTAGAAGAAGCACTTGTTGCTTCGATATTCAGTATTGCTAGGTCTATCAATCAATAACTCAATTTTATAAAAAAGTCACTCGGTTCTTTTCTAACAAGTTCTGTCCAATTGAGCTTATTTGGTGAAAATGATGAAAAAAATAAATTTAGATCAGATGTATCTATAAGGAGATGAGTCAAAGGCGGTGTTTTTTTGGGGTTTGTTTTTTTTTTTTGTTTTCAAAACTTTGGAGGGCTCTAGCTCAGAAGAGAAACATTTGCAGCACATATTCGTGCAGGGAAATAAAGCCTTATAAATGTGTTGCCCCCAAAAAATACACTCCATAAGTTTGGCACTCAATTTTTGAAACACCCTGTTCTTGATATTTTGCCCCCCCCCCCCCCCCGCCCCTTCACAAAAGACAACATCTTGACCATGAAAATTTTTTAAAATCACAGTTTTGACAGTAGAGATATTTTCTTACCCCCCCCTTTCAACAAAAAAGGGGGGAAATGGATCGCCTATTTTTGATGTTCGTCGTATGCGCGTGCAGAGATTGTTCAGCTTTACGACTGCCATTTTGGCTTTCTTTTAATGCGTTTTGGGGGTTTTATTAATGGATTTTTTGACTTTTTGATGCCGCCAATAATTTTCAGGCGTTTTTACATCAGAATCAAAACTCTGTAGCGCTGTAGCAAAAGGTTCCAACAAACCCATTGAAAGCTGAAAAGAGAAAATTATTTGATGAGACTAGCTCGATTTTTTTTACCCACATAAAGTATAGACAATATATATTTTCTCCCCTTTTACATGGCTTACTCAGGGATCAAAAATGAGGTTGCGTTTTTTGAAGTCAAAAGTGTCATATTCGGAAAAGCCGTGATTCTAAATAATAAACAGTTTTTTCTCCTTTTTTTCCGTTTTAGGTGCCGTCAGCACTTATTGCGATTGTCACGATGTAGATATGTAATATGCATAAATGGAACACTTGCAAATTCATTAAAAAATAATCCTTTAATATACAGCACTAACCATTTCGGGTGCCCTTTACACGTCAAGCATTCTGGGGGTATAGTTTAGTAGGTGTGGAGGTTTAAGACGTTTGTGGATTTTAATTTCCCTCCCCCCATTTATTTTGTTGAAAAGTATCGAAATTTTACAGTAAAAACTAAGCCATTTTTCATTATAACGCATTGTAATTTTATTTATTTTTCTGTTGCCGTCGGTCGATATCATTTTTCGTGTTGGAAAAGCAAAGTTCCATATGGACCTATAATTCCAAAATTTGAAGAAGCTTCCAGTAAAAAATACTGTACACGCGAGAAATTTTTTAGGATAGGTAAATAAGTTATTCCAGAGTCAATTCCATAGCCGCAGCGAGGGGGCTGTCCGGGGGTGGAAGCATCTGACAGCCCCTCTCTTTTTTTAGAGCTATCAATGCGAATTTTACCCCCGTCCCTTTGTTCTGGTTTTTAAAAAACCCTTTTTTTTCAACTAAACACCCAAAGGTTCCTCAAAATTCCCTTGATTTCATAGACGCTCATTAAGGGGTTTTCAATTTGCCGATCCTCCAGAATTTAAATGTTTCCAATGACCGAGACCTGTTTAATGTGACGTCGTAAAAAAAATTGGGTTTCCCAAAAAAAGGCCCCGCCACTCGCTCTCGTGGGTTTTCCCATATGAAAGACGACCCAAAATTTTTCAAATATAAGTGCTAGTAAACAACATGTTCTTTGCACCAGTTGTGTTTATCACCCATTGGGTTCCACGCCCCTTATAAAAATTTCCGATTGTTTCAATGAATTTTCCGATAGGATATATATTCCCGCGCTTTATTTCACATAGAAATAATCGAAATTCCATAGAGACAATCGGAATTCGTGTAGATTCAAGCGCGCTGACTATAGCAACGATAGGTCTCATGATTGAAATAAGGCGAAAATATTTTGGGTTTCTTTTCTTACAATTTTAACAGCCACTTTTTTCTCAGTGATAAAATATGAATGCACAATCACAGTTATATCGAAGAAAGTCCTATGTTTGTCCTTGTCACACTAAAGTTTTTATGAGCACAAAATTCTAGGATATGGGATCATCAGCACCATCACGACATGTGTTATACCTCGAACAATAGCTTCGATACAAAGAGAATTAGAATGATTGAGTGTCATGGCGGTGATACTCCCATAAGAGACCGTGAGTAAGACGAGGACAAAACGTAGAAATCTTTCGGTATAACTGTGATTGTAAATTCGCTTGTGATCTTTAGGAATTATGTTAGAGTGAAAAGATACTTTAAGATACGTGGAATCTAATGGTGCAATAAAATTTGAAAAACTGTTCTTTAACTATCATGAATTTGAGTTCGAAAATTTGGATCTGATTTCTTAAAGGTAAATCAACGAGAGTGAGCGAGATAGAGCATTTTTTTGGGAAACCCAAATTTTGATCGTGACGACATCACTACGCAGGTCTTTTTAAGGATATGAATGAGCCCCTCTCTTTTCTATACCCCTCCCGCTCTTCATCCATACCTCGTTACTTCTTTTCGATACCCTCGTCAAACAGATTTTGACACCTTATGAGTCCTCAGACCCTGCAGTCCCGAGACACAAAACCTCTCTAACCCTTCTCTCCCCCACACATTCACAAATCTCTCCGCTTAATGAACCGTGAAGAAATCTCGTGACCGGTGGACCCCAAAGCCGAGGGGCAAAGGGGGTTTTTTGAAGAATGTTTCCACCCCCCTCCTGCCTTGGACTTTTGACTCATAGGTTGGCCCAAATGACTCAGGTTGCTGGACCTGTATAGAAATTCCGTTCAAAGGAATTCGACTTTGACGCTTAATAACTTAATGAAATTAACGGGAAATACCAAAACTTTTACAATTTTTAAAAAAATAGAAAAAATACCTCTTGGATTTCAGCAATAACTTAACGATTAATGAAAACCCGTTTTAAGAAAATACGTTTTTAATTTTTCAAACCTTTCCCCCCAAGGTTTTTCCATAAGCAAAACATGCAACCTATATATTAGATATGAAAATGAAAACAAGAAGCGTACCGTATATATACGGCACGCTTAAAAAACAAACACAAACAACAACGCCTTTCACTCATCTTTTTATAGATATACATCTGATCTTTTATTTTTTCATCATTTCTCACCAAATAAGCTCAATTGGACAGCACTTGTCACAAAAGAACTGAGTGACATTTTGATAAAATTGAGTTATTGATTGATAGACCTAGCAATATTGAATCTAAAAGCAACAAGTGCTTCTTCTAATAACAACTATTTCCCGTCAAAATTCCCGGTAAAAGTGAGCTGGTGAGCGTCATTGAAGTTATTTTCCATATGATGAAATAAAATTAGAACTTGGTTCCCTTTTTTTTAAACCTTAATCCGAGTCACGTAAGGAACCAACTCCGACTTGGTTCCTTTTATAGAATCAGGAACGGACTTAAGTCCGGATTAACGGATTTTAAAATATCAACAGTGTAAACCAACTCTGCCGTTTGGTTTCTCCTAGAGATTCGTTTTTCGTGATTATGCCAAACATAAAAAGAAAGGAACCAAGTCACTTTAAAAGCTAAAAATTCAGTAGGTAGCTTTCCTACATAGGAAGTTCCACCCTTTCCCGGGGTTGAAATGCAAAAAAATAACACGGTAGTTGAATAAAATCAAAACGTAAGTAATTCTGCGTTTTTTTTTAATTGCTAGCTCTTCAACTTTGGACTCAATTTTCTCGAGACCAGCTCCATGTCACATGGTTCCTCTTTGATGAAATTTTCATTGCTAGCAAAATCATTAAAGCTGTTCAGACTTTAGTGGCAAGCTTTTCCAACACCTGCGTGTTGGAATTTTCCCCCCTTGTTTTATTTTATTACAAAATAGGACTGAGCATGAGTCCAAACACCCCATAACTCTAAGAACTTGGAGATTATGGGAAAAAATTTACGGTAGCAAAAATGTGTTGAGCAGAGCGGAATTTAGAACACGCAGTTTTGTTTTTAATTAAGCAATAATGCGACTATATTGAAGTTAAAAATATTGAACTTTAGAGCACCGTGTTTACATTCTGAGCCGTCGCGAAGAGGAGTATTTCATCCGGACTGTTTGACAGATAGAAAACCTAGAGAGAAGACACTGTAGAATAACAATTTCTGCCTACCAAGCTTTTTTAGAGTTGAGCGCGATGAGACGCATAAAGATACATTTGGAGTTTCCATGTCGGCAATTGTCTTTCCTTCCACGTTATAAAATTTCCTTGTACGTTTATGGGTAAAAGTTTCAAGAAATTTTGAAAAATATTTCTGACCCCCCCCCCCCCCCGAATATGTCACACGGGCTGTTGAAGGCTTTAGAAATCATCTAAAATGAAAAATTTGAGGTCAATTCCGTCTCTGACTTTTTGTTTCAAAACGTCAACCAGCCGTTTGGGGAAAAATTACCGAAACGTATGCACCGGCGCACATGTATACGCTAACTTAACTGACAATAACGCTCAAGTACAGACAACTTTCTACTCTGACCATTTTCCAGTATGTATACATACAAAAGACGCAAGCGTAATCAACAAACCCAATCACAAACATGCATCCAACCCCAACAAGAATAAAAAACCCAAAGTGATCCATCCTCGTAACAACAACCAATTCAAACAAAAGCGCAACACCAAAATGCATGTTATTTTTTTCGGTAACGTTAGGAAATGCAACGTCTGCCTGTTTTTTTTTTTTAGTTTTTAAACTCGAAAAGTCAAAACCACTGAAGGTTTTGAAGGCTAACATCGAGAGCTTATAGTTTTAAAGCTGGAACGCCCAGAGAAAATATAAGTAGATGACGAAAAATACAAGCAGAAGAACAAACCAAAAAAAAATCAAAGTAGCATTTTAGAACCAAATATGCAATTTTCAACTATTGCTACGGGCACTTTCTTCTCTCAAAATTGTCCTTAAAAATGTTGAACCAGTTAGTCATTTGAGAGTTCTTTGCAACAATTGAAAATGCGTAGCCATGACTGCTATAAGTAATCGTAATGTATTTTATTCTTAAACATTACAGTGAACAGTTTATTTTAATGACCAAACCAATTTTTTTCTTTAAATATCACATGTGTAAACCCCTTGACATGCTTATCATTAACCTCTCTGATCATTAGCAAATCAATAGGTCCATTTTTTCACGATGTTTATACAGGGTCTTCAAAAGGTCCGGGAACGCCTTTGTAACTTCAAGACGATTCATTTTTTAAAAAATAAAGGAAATGCAGGAGGTAAAGTATCATTATGATTCACTTTTTAGCAGAATCGATATTTACGGGGGGGGGCTTCCAGGAGGGGAACCAGGGAGCCCTTTCTCAAAAAGTCAAATATTTCACATGACGACTCCTATTTCTTACTGAATAAAAAATACTGTACTAAACAAGAACTTTTCAAATAAAATCATGTTAGCCCCCAAAAAAGTGGTTCAAAATTGATTTTTTGGCCCACCAAACATTCTATTATCTCTTAATTCTTGATTCCCTAAATTTCAAAGAAAATGGTTGAACTATCCGAAAAATTCTCAACAATTGCTGTTTAAGTCACATAAAAACCTTTTTGGTCCGAAAATATCCACCCGAAAGAAGTAGTGGTCTTTAAGAATCAATCATATGGAGCCATCGTTTAGAAGAAGACAAATCGATTTTTGGGGGTCAATTACAGTTTCGTTATTTTTTCTCTCTCATAGAAACGGTTGACAGAACCCTTTTGAGTATGTTTTTGGTAACTGGGCCGATTTCATTGAAATTCAAGGATCCAAAAATTTAGAAAAAATCGCAAATTTTGTAGGGGACCAAAAATCAATATTGAACCATTCTTTGGGACTAGCATATTTTTATTTGAGAATTTATTGTTTTGCAAAATATTTTTAACGCAAATTGTCTACAATTTGGATCGGTCCCGGGTCTGTTGGCCTAAAGATTTAACCCTTTGAGGGGCAAATTAAGGAAAATAATTTTTTTCCAAATTTTTTTGCATTTCTAGGTACCTTAGGGTAAAAATAGACCCCAAAAAAATTTTCATACAGTTCCATATACTAGTATAGGAGAAAACAGGTGGCTAGTGTAACTATCCACTGCCCCACAAAGGGCTAGAAAATTTTGTTACCATATTTTTTCGAAAATCAGGTTTAAAGTAATTTTAAAGGGCCAAACAATGACAACTATAAGTCAGAATCAATCAAACAAACAATTATTTATGAGAAAAAATTGTAATAACAGTCAGGAAACTTATTTGAGCATGGTTTAGTCTTGAAAATAACGCGTAAATGGGACTTTTTGACCTATGATCGACCTAAATTAACTTTTTAGACACCTTGAAGAGCACCAAAAAATCTCAAAAAATCATAAAATTGTTATTTACACTATAGAGAACAAGATTGCCCGGTAAAGTTTACCCCAAAAAATTGTAACTTTTGAAGTTAATCCGAATTTAGTGTGTGGCAGAGCTACATTTTTGCTTCGAGCTGCGCTAAAAAGTGATAATTGGCTATGTTGCAACAGAAGATGTCACTTTTTTCTTTTTACAAGTTGTTTTCTAGACTATAAAGATAATATAAATAGAATAAAAACATTACATTCTTCATGAAAGTACCGAAAAAAATCCAAAATATGCCGTAAAACGGCAAAACGCTGTAAACAATGCTGTAAACGATGATGCTGCTTCAATGAATCTCCGAAGCCTATTATTGGCTGAATGCAAGCATTTAGAATGTGAATAAGTAGTTCAAGTTATATTAAGCCTCTAAACGTCTTATCTGAGCCCTAAAATTCCTTCTAAAAGGCGAAAAACTTGGAAATAGACAATGCATCACTGTTTAACCCCTTCAGGGGCAGTGGCTAGTGGTACTAGCCACCTTATTCTAACGCTTGTAATTATATTACAAAATCAGCAAATTTTATTCACTAGTACTTCAAAATGTTCAAAATACTTTCAAAATTCATAATCTGCCTCAAAAATTTGCCTAAACCTTCCAGAAAAAAAAATATGACTACATTAGCGGGAGCCGGTCTGTCTTGGAGGGAAAATCTCAAAATGTCAACATTTACCTGGTCTAAAAATAATGTTTACCGCTGTGCTATCATGTGGAAAATATTTTTTCCCCATTTTAGAACATCTTACCAACCAAAAAAAGTGGCTAGTTACAATAGCCACTGTCTCATAAGCTCAGGAAAAAATAAATAAAAGGTGGCTAGTGGCACTAGCCACTGCCCCTCAAAGGGTTAAGGCCTACAAAAAATTTGACCTACAACATTCAACCTACAATCTTTTAATCTACGTTATTTTGCCTACAGTACAATTTGACCCACACGGTTTTTTACCTTATATGGATTTGGCCTTAAGTTGATTTTCGGCAAGTAAGACCTTCATGTTTTTTAGCCTACATTTTCATAGGTAACCATAGCAAAATGTCGCGTTTTATTCTTAAATTATCAGTTTATGAGGTCCTCGTCGTACGTTAGGGAGCCACAGCGGTCCGAGTACCCCTCAGCAATTTGGCTCTTCAGATGATCGCAAGACGCTACTAAGAAATAAAGGACAGCAACCGCATTTTGGACTACCTTAGATCGATTGGCCACAACTACAACCTTTAGATCTCAGTTGGTACTAGAGGTAGTTTCAGAAGTGTCGGCGCACCTAAACCGATAACCTTTGGTAAATGTCAATATTATTTCTGATATTACTCGATGGAAATGAATGAAAATGAAATCGAGTGTTCACTTTTCAGTAAGGAACATTTTAAAAGCAAAAGAAGAAACTCGGAGGCAAGTTCGGTTTTGATTTGAAGGAACTAAAGTTGAAAATTCGACAAAGATTATAGTTTAGGTGCGCCTACACTTCTGAAACGAGCTCTACCTTTAGTAAAATTTTTAGGCTAAAAAACATGATGGTCTTACTTGACTAAAATCAACATTAGGCCAAATGTATATAAGGTAAAAAGCCGTGTGTGTCAAATTGTAGTGTAGGCAAAATAATGTAGACTGAAGTATTGTAGGTTAAATTTTGCAGGTCAAATTTCTTGTAGGCCTAAAATCCGTAGGTCAACTGACTGGGGACCATTTGGATCATTATAGAGGGAGCTATGAATTTTTGAAAATTGATCTAAATCGAACTTTAAACTTCGGTAAATTGAACGAGAAAAACCATATCGACATGCGGTTTGCGATCAAAGTCTTCGCATTTTATGCCCCTCAGAGTATAATGTAATAAAAAATAGGGGTCGTCATTTGAAATATTAAATTTTTTGGGGAGGGCCCCCTTTGAGCCACTCCTGAAGCCATCAAAAAAATTCAATTATGTTCAAAGGTGCATCATAATGATTCTGGACCACCTGCATTTGCTTATTTTTTAAAAATCAATCGTCTAGAAGGTACCGGGGCGTATTTGGACTTTTCGAAGACCCCGTAGAAGCAAATAGCAAGGCAAGAAAATCTGAAATTGCGTAACAAACTAAAACTCTTTATTTGAATTTCAGAGATCAAGTAGATTACTCTGTCTTTGTTATATATGTTCTTAAAAAGCCAACGAAATTATTTATCCAAATGTATTGGGATAGAGATTTAGTGAATTGTATCCTTTTCATTACAATAACTGTGTTGATTTTTTACGGAAGTAGCTGTATCAAGAATGCTGAACAAAGGGAACATTCATAAATGATAAATATTTTTTTCCTATTTTTTGAATATTTGAAGCACCAGATAAAATGAAGCAAGGACTCGCAATTTTCATGATGTATATACAACTTAAAAAACTGTACAGGTAAATTTAATTTTAACTCATTCAATAAAGATCATAACTTAAAAGTGTATGTGAAGTTTTGCAAACTGTTCACATTCAAAACTTGATGAAAATCTTTTATTATTGTTTCCTCATGAATGACTTGATTCATCATTCGACTAGAAAAGCAGTTGGCAAAAAAGAACCATCAGACCGTTTCACTAGCGAAATGTATTTTCCTCCTGAAATCGTATTTTAGGAGAATTTCTAGATTTCACTTAACTAAAATCATACATTTTGTTTTTATCATTGCTGATCCCGCCCAATTTAATGAAGCAACTATCAAACCAATCGGATAATTTTTATCCAACTCAATTACTTTGATAAACTTAAAAATACGTAGACGCTGATGCAGAAAAATCAGTTTCAGGGTTTCTGGACCCGTTTCAAAGGAAACCTTTCAGAAAAATTGAGCCGAAAACATTCCTTTCCTCAGAATCAGCTTTACACTGAAAAGTGTTTTAAAATTTCTTCTCTCTTTGTGAATTCTCTTATACTAATTGCAAATTATAACTCAGTTGTTTTCGATGTCTTCCAAGCAACACAATATTAACATGAAATGTTCTTTCAAACGCTCAGTTTCCATTGACTCAATAAAAGACCTGAAGTAAAACGATTGTTCCTCCTGGGCACCTATTTAGGAGTTTTCCCCCCTCCCAAGATTTCAATAATTCCTAAAAGTGCCATTGAGGAAATTTAGCAAGTGTGAGGTTTTCAAATCTGCGAAAGGTCTAAAGTCGGAGATGCAAGGAGATTTTTCGATTCAAAAGTATGAATACAGGGTGTCCTAGACGTACCGTACCAGGTCTTTTTCTCTGCCGGCATTCGACATAAGAAGCTAAAACTTGGAATACTCGCGTACTTTAACGAGACAAATTCAAATTTTGAGGTTTCGAAGTCCCCGACTTTTTTTTGCGGGGGGGGGGGGGGGTCGACTTCTTTTCGGTATCGGGGAGCTCCCCTTTAAAATTTCAAAAATCGAGTCAAATTGGTACTCCTAATTCTATATTACAAGGTTACTGTTGATCTGAGATCATTGGAAAGGCAACATGCAAGAAAACAGCTGTTGTCAAAAAAGTATAAGAAGTTTTCCTAAACTTAGTCTTTGCCTCAATAACTACACAGATCTGATCTTAGTTTTATCTTTATTAATAATTAAATGTTTTATGTTGATTTAACCCTTTCTCTGACTATTTATTAGAAGGAGAAAACATGGTGACCTCGACGTGATTCTTTTGAAATCAGTTTCTCCTATAAAGTTTTTGCAGTGACCGTTTGATCTCCAGAACTTAACCTATAAATTATTTTTTCAGAGCTTTTGCAGTGATCGTTTGATCTCCAAAGCTCAACTTCGAAAATATCGATTAATCTCCAAAGCTCAACTTCGAAAAGATCGATTGACCTCCAAAGCCAAACTTCGAAAAGATCGATTGATCTCCAAAGCTCAACTTCAAAAAGATCGATTGATCTCCAAAGCTCAACTTCAAAAAGATCGATTGATCTCTTAATGACGTCCAACGGCTAATTAATGCAGTAACCGATTGATTTCCATGTACAACGAATTGAAAATTCTAATTTAATAAATTCTCTTTACTGAGAAAAGTGAATTGAAGTGAAGTGAAGTGAAAGCGAGGTGAAAGAAAAATAAATAATAAATCGATACTATCAAACAATTGATACTATCGAGCAATCGATATATGTACTTCAACTCATATAGGCATAGTTCAAAATGTGATCGATTGTTCAATTGTTCCAATGAGTTCTTAAGAGAATTAATTATAACCTGTTAATAACAAGTATTATTATTTTCCCAATAACAGCTGCGGACAGAATGGAAACGTTAAGAAAAGATGCACTCATAACGCAAAAACATCAATTAAAATTTCAATTGCAACGTTTTAGGAATGCAGTAAATATTTCAAGAATTTCGATAGACGTAATTTCTACAAGATATGATGATGCTAAGAGTTTGCTCGTTCAATTCATTCATATCAGCTACGAGATAAATTTGATAGACCCCTCCTCACAGACCTCAACAGAATTAGAAGAATTTGAAACAGAATATTATGAAACGGTGACTAAAGCAAAGGCTTTAATCAAGGATTCCCAAACAATCGCTTCAGTGAACCCTACTAATAAATCTAGCCAACCAAACTCTCTATCTGGCTTGAAACCGCCCAATCCTACATCTTTTTCTGGGGGGTATGAGGAATGGGCGAGTTTCAAACAAATGTTCTCTTCGTTGGTTCATAACAACCCCGCTTTGACCACAATGTTAAAATTTCATAATTTAAAGTGCTCAGTAATAGGAAAAGTAGCAGAGTTAATAAAACACATTCAGTTTTTAGAAGAAAATTATTGCGTTGCCTTCACTACCTTGTGTCAAAGATACAAAAATTCAAAGCATTTTCAATATCAACACGTCAAAAATCTTCTAGACATGGACGATATCTGCTCAAAGGATAAAAGTAGACGACTCGCGGCCAAACAACTTGGAACTATGTACAATAGAGTGAATCAAACACTTTTGTCCTTAAAAGCTGCAAACGTATCTACTTGTTGTTAGGACCCGATTATTACTTTTGTCATCATATCAAAATCTGATGATAAAACTCTGTCAGAGTGGGAGAATGCTTCGGCCGAAACGGCACCTCCAACTCGATCCGAAGTGTTACAGTTCCTCTTAAAACGCCAAAGAATAACAGAAACTCTCGAAAAACGAAGGATCCACGTAACAGAGCATCAGTAAATTTGAGTGTTCTTGAAATACATGCCAGCCTGATTTTGTGTATAAAATCCGTGCAACAAAATAGCTTTGCTCATGAAATTCAAAATCTGAACACCGAAAAACGCTTCATTCACAAAACATCCACCATTCAAACCTTACACCCCTTCCGCCTTCCTGGATGAAGAAGGCATTTTGACAGTCGGAGGAAGATTGCAGAACAGTGAGCTTTCAACCAACCAAAAACATCAAATCCTCTTACCTTCAACACATAAGTTCACTGAGTTGGTTCTTTTAAGCGAACACTCAAGACTTTTCCATCCTCCCCCAGAGTTCGACAAAATTATTGGCCTATCAAAGGTGCCAACGTTGCCAAGAAAATTGTCAACAACTGTCTCATTTGCGCGAAGGCTCGTCCAAAGTTGTGTTCTCAAGTTATAACTCCTTTACCCTCCTCCAGAGTGACTCAAACACATGTGTTTCAATCTATCGGCATCTATAACACTGGCCCGTTGCTATTAAAGTCAACACCTAGAAAAAATTCAGCGCTAACAAAACCATGCGTCGCGTCGCCCGCCCTCTTCATCGTTTTTGACTGTTTCGCTTTACTCCGCCTTTTTATTGGAAATTAGTCCGTATAACAAAATTGCATCAAGGATCGTATGGTTTGATTCGAGTGGTGTCTACGTACGGCAAAGACTGATTGTGTGGGAACCAAACAAAATATTTTTCTTTGGCCCTTATCATCCCACCATTCCACTGGCCGTTAAGCCTTTGGTCGGCCCCGGGAGTATGTTGATCTGAGATCAAAGGAAAGGCAGCATGGAGGAAAACAGCTGTTGTCAAAAAAGTACAAGAAGTTTTCCTAACCTTAGTCTTCGCCTCATTAACTACACAGATCTGATCTTAGTTTTATCTTTATTAATAATTAAATGTTTTATGCTGATTTAACCCTTTCTCTGACTACTTATTAGAAGGAGAAAACAGTTACCTTTGGTTCGTCAACTGAAAATCATTTTTGGGCCCCTAACCCCCCCCCCCCCCCTCCAAATAGCTATCAAGCATAAATAACCAATTGGTGTAAGAATTGTCGAAAAATCTCCGGAAAAATTTCTAGACGGGAGTATTAAGGTAAAAAGCTCAAATTTGATAGTTTCAAAGCCCACGACTATTTTTGGGGGTTTTGGAGGGTCGCCCTCTATTCGGTATTGGAAGACCCCACCTTATAAGCGAAAAAGTTCAAAAATTCAGTCAAAGTGGTACTCTCAATCCTGTAACACAAGGTTACTTTGGGTTTGTCGACTGAAAATCATTTTTGGGCTCCTAACCCCCCCCCCCCCTTAAAAGTGTTACTGGTAATCAAAATTAGATGTTATTCACTCTTTACTTTTTTTTAACCTATAATGTTGTTTCTTTACTTGAATACAGTTGCTGTGTCTTTATCCTTATCAGTCAATTATTCCCATCATCAACTAACGAAAATAGCCACCAAGCATAAAAAACCCCTCTTTGCAAAAATGGTCAAAATCTCCGGTAAAAGTTGCTGAGAAGGAGTAGTTCAGCATTTGAGCTTTTTGGCCTAAAATACAACCCTTCTTACAAATTTTACCGGTGAATGATTTTCAACCATTTTTGCGAAAATTGTTTTTCTATGCTTGGGGGCCTTTTGAGGGGGGGGGGGTTGAAGCCCAAAATGATGTTTACTTGAGGAACCTAAAGTTATCTTGTGTTAAAGGTTTTGGAGTACCACTTTGACTCAATTTTTGATATTGTTTTGCTTATAAAGGGGGAGATTCCTTCAATTCCGAATAGAGAATGGCCCCCCAAAACCCCCAAAAAATAGCTGGGGGACTTTGAAACTATAAAATTTGAGCTTTTTGACCACAAATACCCCCGTCCACAAAATTCTCCGGAGCCAGTTCTTGCACCAATTGGTTATTTTTTACACTGGGGGGGCTATTTGAAAGGGAATTAGGGGGCCAAAAATGATTTTTAGTTGACAAACCAAAGGTTACCTTGTGTTAAAGCATTAGGATTACCAATTTGACTCAATTTGTGAACTTCTTTTGCTTTCAAAGGGAGGATCCTCGATACTGGAAAGGGGTTGACACCCCCCCCCCCCCAAATAGTCGGGGGGCTTGAAACCTCCAAATTCGAATTTGTCACGACAAAGTACGTGAGTTCGTGACTATGCCAATTTTTAGCTTTTTTGTTGAATATCGGCTGAGAAAAAGGCCTGTTACGGTAGGTCTGGGACACAAGTTAGAATTGTAGGAAATTATTAAACTCAACACAGACTTCACCTCTAGCCAATGGTACAATTAAACACTTGAGATGACATTAAACTGAAGGACAACAATAATTGATCGACACGAGATGTTCGGAATCCTTAATTTGACTTTAACCAGAAAGTTTTGACTCCAAAAATCACAAGCATTCCCCACGAAATAATCGTAATAATCTGATTACCTCCTTGCGGAAATTGTAACCCAACTCATCTCAAAAGATTTTTAGAAATTCTCAAGAGTCGTTTCCACTATATCTCTTTCCCGCGGCGTCCTACCCGAGCTCAGCCAATCAAAATCTTGCACAAAAATTCCAGTTTTGCGAGCTAATATTGCTCCTAAAAAAAACTAAGTACCTAACCAAATTAATCAGTGTCACACCCTCGCGACGTGACCTTTTGCCAAAGTGCGCGGCCTCGTCTATAAAAAAAGGTATTAAGAAGGCTATGCTATCAGACAAGAATTGCGAGATCTCATCCACCCGCAAAAGGTTGAGCTACTTTTTAGACAAGAATTTCAAGTACTTTTCCTAATCTCGTTATGTGATTTTTAAGTCCGAAAAAAGGACCGTCTCTTGAAATTCGTTTAATTGTTTTGATTTAAAATGAACTCACCCTAATGCCCATACCTCCTGTTGTAGTCAAAAAAGGTGTTTACGACACGCTATTCTGTTGTAATCGTACCTTATGGTTGCTGATTCTAACTTTGAAGAAAGAACTGATGATGGAAGCTCTGGGAAAGAGAAAATTGTTTTTCCCCAAACTACAAACTTTGCAGGACCAATGAAGCTCTTGTGTATGACTTACATTTTCCTGCAATAAAACAGAAATGAGGAAATTATTTGCCAATAAAAATGGGTCAGTCTGAATACGAGTAGCAAGTAGAGTGATAAAACTTACGAGCTGTATCCACCTGCATATAACTTTTCCTGAGTCTTGCATTTTCCAATTAATAATTATGACCGGACGTAGTCACTACAAAATTTTTCAGCTTCTTTGAAACACCTTTGCAGACTAGCAACAGTTAAAAAAACGAGCCCAAGTGCTGCTTATTTTTTTGGGGGTGTTTCAGGGAGGTTTGAACGGGTTTACTCGGTGATATTGGGAAAAAAATTTACATTGTTTTCATATCTCTTACTTCTGCCTCCTGTAATTAATTTGCAAAGTACGAGAAAATCACGATGGTTAGATGATCCAAGATTGGTTCGATGAAAAACGATGTCGGGTTTTTTTAACCATTTTAATGCTGCATAAATTTGAGAATTACTTATAGTTTCTAAATTAAGTAATACTTCTTTGAATAGCTTTCTAATATGATGATCTTATAGATTCTGTTCTTCAATAATTTTTCACAGTTGAACAGCTGATATGAATGCTTCCGTTAAGTGCTGAAGTTCATCCTCATTACCATGTTGCAGTCATCAAAATGCGTGATGGCTCTCAGTTCCATTTGTATTGCTGTCATTTTAGAAGGGAAAGGTACTTTGGCAGATCTTGAAGAGTACACTTTTCTGAAATCTCAGTTAGTAATACACGGGGTGGTTCCAGAAGTTATTCACGAGGCCCCACCCTTTGAAATTCAGGTATTTGTGTCTTTTTGATTTCATGAAAACTTTCATTGCAGATAGTTATAAAAGAAAATATTATCTTAACAAAAAATGTTTTGATTTTATTAAATGAGTTGTCTAGTACTGATCCTACCAACGGAAGTAACCTACTAATCATGTCACTAAAATCCTGCACCTTTCCCTTTGTCCCTTGGAAGTCTACTGACTCATCTACTTGTCAACCTACGTGCCTGCTCACCTGTATGTATGTAGTGTCTATCTCCCTATCTGCATGTCTACCTGCCTACCTGCCAACCTGTTCACCTGTCTATGGTTCAGCCCAGCTGATGAAAAACCTCACGATTCAGCACATTCTCACTATGGCAAACACTCTAAACTTCTAACCAAGCAACTCACCTACCTACCTGCTCACTTGCCTACCTACTCGTCTACCTAAAACCGTCAAACGAGTCCTATGATAAGACGAAAAAATTATTTAAAAAAAAAAAAAAAAAAAAAAAAAAAAAACGCGATCTAGTTTGAGAGAGAAGATTCGTATGAAGGAAGAGATGGTGGAAGGACGGAGGCAGAAGAAGGGGTAGAGAGAGGGGTTGTGAGGGGGGAGGGGGTAAAAAGGAGTGGTAGCGGGAGGAGTAGGAGGGTTGCAAGGTTTTAAAATAGTATAGAATACATACAGCATGCCGATACAGGCATGATTTAATTTTTGTGCACTTGCATCGAGGATCAAACTACAAAATTGATGGTAAATTACGAATGTACCTTCATTTGCTTTAATAGGGAAAAAATTCTTGAACCAGGTATGAAAGTTAGTCAAATTACTCTAACACAAAGTCTATGATACCAAGTATTACTTTGATAGATGAGAGGTAAGATAAAATTATACCCTTTACAGCAAAGTCCAAATTTGGGACGCCGGGCGTTCTAGTGTTTACTGCACACTATGTTGAATCAATTAAATCACAAACTAGGATGAATCAATTAAATCAATTTGGTAAAAAAAATTGACTCCAAAAAGTGTGTCTCAAACCAATTAAACTGTATTAGCGGGTAACGCAATCAACTGGTCGATTTAGGACAGAATCGCGAGTCAACTTATTGACAAACTGACGTGGTTTTCCTCCATAATATGCACTGTATCAATGTTCATTCGATTCGTCAAGTCGCACAGTGCGTTGACCAATGGACAAAAATCGAAAAATCGATCTCGGAATTTGAATAAAAGGGCCTAAGCAGTGTTTTTAGGAAGGTTAACAACAACAGATTCAGCATTGATACGCATTTTATCCGCTACCCATTGGATGTTTTCCGGTGCGGTCGGCGGACATTAGGTTCAAAGTGGAAATTTTTCGACTCGCACCGCAACTTCGTCAGATACGCAACATAACATTCCTAACCCTACCGAAGTAGTGACATCTCTGACTTCTTAGATTAATCATTCCTATAGGTAAGCACTATTTATTTTGATTTTTGCAGATTTTTAAACCATGTTCTTATGTGTTTTTCATGGACTCAAAGTGGTCATGTCAATCTATCTGCATTTTAATGCTTTTTCTCAACTTTGATGGAGTGTCAAAAAAAGTACCGCAAAATACCGCAAAACTATTTATACAGGAACGTTCAGAATCACATAATGTTTTAGAATCTTGAAACCGTTACTGCCACCATCTGCCACCACGTCTGTTGTACGAGTTTTTGTGATTTCTTTCAGATTCGTGGAATTGGATAAATTCAGAACAGTATTTGAGAGACGGCACACAATCGAAGGTAATTCCAAAAACAAGGCCGTCCTTTGTGGTTCAGAGGAGTTGTTTGGTGTGAGAACAAGTTCAGAAGCCATGAAAGAACAATCGTCCCAATTTTCGAAAGTTTTGTCCGGCAAAATTTCGAGAAAATGGAAAGGCAGTCACAGGTCCTCGAATAGACTTCTGGAGATCAATGCTGATTGGCTCTGTGAGGACACAACTTTCGAAAGTTATGGTGGTCTATCTTTTATGGCCTTTTAACTTGTTTTCATACCAGACATCCCCTTCCAACTATCAAGGACGGTTTAAAAAAAAAAAAAAAAAAAAAAAAAATCACGAAAATTCGTATATTACAGGCGCGGCTGCAGAGTGCAGGTGGCTGCAGTAAAGGTAGGAGGATTCTTAAACATTACGTAATACTGAGCTTTCCTGGTTATAGAGTTTCACGGAACTTTCCGGAACTTTCTTTTATGCCGTTCCATCACAGTTGAGAAAAAGCATTAAAATGTAGATGAATTGACAGGTACACCATGTGGCCTTATAAAACAAAAAAGGGCATGGTTTATTATCTGAAGAAAAATGAAAATAAATAGTGCTTTACTATAGAGTATAGTCCATGATGTCGGAGATGACACTGCTTTGGCAGAATTGGTTGTAATTGACAAAATCGCTCTGCAAAGCAACAATTTTACTATTTGAACCTGATGCCCGCCCACTGCACTGTAGCAAACACCCAATAGATAGCGTCAATGTGCGTACCATAATGCTGAAGCCGTTTATGTTATCAAACCTCCCTAAAACATTATGTAGGCCTATTTGTTAAAATTCCAAGGTCAATGTGGAGAGATCGAGTAGATAACGGGAAATATTCGTAAAACTTGTTCACTTATTTGTCAGTATTTTTCCCAAATACCTGATTTAATTTCTTCCAATAATATAATGTTAAACAAGAGGGTTAACACTGAAATCTAACTCATTAATATCAGAAGTACAGCTGCACTCTTGTGTTGTATTCTATTCCTCTAAAACAAATTTGTTGGCTTCTGAAATTTGGCACTGTTTGATAAGGTTTGAGTCATTTGCTCGGAAAAAGGCAAGTTTTGAGCCTTTTGCGTCAGTATGGCTCAAATATTGTGCTGTTGAGCTTCAAAATTACCCAAATATGAGCTGATGGTGGAGAATTGAGTTAAATGGACGAAAAGTTCTGTTTGAAGGATCACAGCTCGGCAAATTCTCACAAAATTGACCATTAAAAACTTCCATTTTTTGTCTAATTCTTCCCTTTAGGCCTCTTAGGCTATGAGAAAAAATTTATTTTCTTCAAATTCCTTCAAATTGGTGTTTTTTCTACGTAAATGGACCATTTCAAGAGGTGCACCACCTGAATATCTCCAATTTTAAAAAATACGTAAAAATCGACCCCCCCTTCTGCCCCCAAAAGGGGGCCCTTTTAAAATTCAATTGTGCCATGCAATAGTACCCATCGAGGGGACACACTATACAAAGTCCCATCCTAATATCTCTTTCCGTTTAGAAGTTATTGTTTTTTGTCACTTTCGTCCATTTGGACAACGCACTGTGAGTCGACTCGATAGCTCGTAATTAGCGTGCAGGAAAGTACGAATTTCAGTGTGTCCTTACACTGGAGATAACATGAGATGAGTTTTGACTAAGGCAGCAGATAGGGGCGTCATTTAAGATTTTTTTTGGGGAGGGGGGCAAGGCCTTCCAAACATTTGGATGACCTTGTTTTTTTTTTTTTTTTTTTTTTTTTTTTTTTTTTTCTTTTGCCGTGCATCTCTTAAAAAAAATAATCCTCTCAAAGTGGCTAGTTGTTGGTTGAAAATTGATTTTTGGCCACGTTGAAAATCCTTGGGGGTGGCAAGGCCCTCCAAAAATTTGGATGACCTTTTAGGGCATGAGTGTCATCCCTATTGTAATTCTTTTGATTCCTCAAACGCATGCTAACTAATGACCCTTGCCATCCTCTAATGTTCAGCGTTCCACGACTTGGTTCCCGATTCGGGAAGTTTATAGTGAGGCGCGTTTTTTTTTCACCATTCCACCAATCTTGTGCCTCTGTAGGCTTGTGTGATTTTTCTACGGTGGGAGTCTTGTGTCCAGGTTTTGAGGTTACAGATTTTTCGAATGCAATTACGTTTGGATTATGACTCAGAGACCAAAAAAATTTCATTTGTTACTTCTCCATATTATTATCTTAACTTTGGTACCCAGATTTATTGGTTTTTGCAAAGAAAAGTGTATTTGGTACATTTCAAATCTCAAGGCTTGTAACTGTGGATTTTTTGGTTCTGTTTCGTGTCGGGCATGGACCGCTCAACAGACTGTATATATTCGCCGTTCAGAAAACGTCAGAGGAATTTCAGTAAGGAATGCTTAGTAATGCATATTCTTCATTAGGTCATTATTATATCAAAAATTACTGAAATAACGCTGAATTATTGTTTGATATGTGAGGTGATAATAAGCCTTTTATTTTTGCTCATGATTTAACTTGCCAGTGTAACTAAGTCATCATGTCTGTCCATGTTGAAGAGGCTCTCTGGATCTTCCGAAGGAGAGGCCTTGAGATCATTCCTGAAAAGTTGCCCCTTTAATTAAGCTCCTACACAGCGAAGTATGTTTCCCCACTGTTTATCTGTTAAAGAGTATTTGTAAAATTTTAACTGTCTCAAACATTTAGCATTTATTGGCTACAGTTTGATTCTAGAAAGCCCTCTATGACCATCTTTAATGTCAGCAATTTTCCTCTGTCTTAACGTGTAAGTTTGCGGTTTGCGCTGAAAGTCTTAGAATTGTGTATTCTTTCCGAATCTGTAATAAAAATGTGGGGTCCCCATTTGAAATATGCAATTTAGGGAGGTAGTGCCCCCCGCCCCCGGCCCCCCTTGGGGGCGCCGAAGGTGAAAACCCTCCATAAAAATGTCCCCCTCCAAATAAGCGAATATGTATTTGAGCGTTTTTCGAAAATCGAAGCCGTTCCCGGAATATTAACTCCTGATCCTTTTTTGTTACACATCCTGTAGAATTGGACGCCATTAGGGGGTTTACGAAATTCAATAGGGCCTCGCTTATTTCGAAACATTTTAGCATACGGTTTGTACTAAAATGTTCCTTAGAATGCTTCCGAGGCTCCATGGAAGCCCTTTTTTCATTTTTTTGCGTTTACCATTATTTTTTTTTCATTTAAAGAACGAATTTTTTTCTGGTGGCAGAATATGGAACTAAACGCTGAGGATCCACCTTAAACAAAAGCACCATAACGCCACCAACTCAACCCTACATACTTGACTACCGACCTTTTTACCAATCCTCCATCCTAGTAACCTCACCCAAATATCTATGATCTGCTTATCAATTGATCGTGTTACTTTTGATTTCGGTTTGCTTGGTGTGTGCATCAATGAAATTTTGTGCATTTATACTTTACTGTACGTTGTAGCCATAACTCCAATTTCAGATATGATATGAACGATAAGCAACGATCCATCATTTCATAAACGTTTTTAGTTTTTCTTTTTGTTTCATCTTTTTCCTAATTAATTTTTAAATTTCGATAATTTAAAAACCAAAAGCAAAAGCAATTCAAATTAGACAAAGATACACCTTCAAAATGGTTCAGAAAAAAATAGAGATTGCTTGCTTGAAGAAGGATGAGCGATAGTTTTTCGTATCATTGCAATTTTAAAATGTTTTGAATATCTAGAACTTCTTCAAAGAGTGCCTCATACAAACTTTTGAAAATATTCCTGAATAGAAACCTGTTCGAACGTACTAGTATTAAATCGCTCTTAAGGCAGAGTAGATATTATTTTTAATGTGACTGCATATGGTTGATATCTGTTTAACTGATATTTTGCCAACATTTCTGGAATTTGCTAATACTCTAATTTGATTATATTGTTGGAATACTGAATTTCTAATTCAGACTAATTTTAATGTCATAATTTAAACTGATGTTAAGAAGAAATACAGTGGAAATTCCGTATTTGTATCAACTCAAAAACTCATTATTATTTGATTGATTTCTATCCACCCAAATTAAGTCACAAAAAGAGTTGAAAGTTACGGGTGAAATTATGTAAAATAATTTTTTCTGAGAAGGGGAGAGTAATTAATATCACTTTCATTTATTACGTTTCGTAGATCAAGTATGGTAGAGAAAACGTAAAAATGGGACAGTTCATGAAGCCATCACAAGCCCTAGAAAATATTCCTAAACTGATCAGATACCCTTCTGACAGGAGAGGTTTCTACGTCTTAATATTTACTGGTAACTTTTTTATATCATTCAGTAAGCTTGGACGTTTTAAAGGAAGTAAATCATGGTCTAAGATGATGAATGCGAAGTATGGAATGGCAACAAAGAGTTTAAATGGTACCTCAAATGTAGGAGTTTCGTAGCGATCTGATTTCTGGTATAAATTCTTGCCGAGTAGTAATGCAACATAATTTTGCTAAAAAGCATGCTTCAAAGAGCCAATTAATAAATGTATGACTTGTTTCATTGTTCCATTCCTTTGAATAGTATAAAAGAAAAAAAAATTAAAACTAAAAAAAAAAAAAAAAAAAATAGTAAATAACGCCTAACTTGCCCCTACGAGTGCATTAAATTTTGCGTCAAATACGTCAAAACGTTTCAAAATACTAACGTCCTTCTTTCGTCAAAATTAAAAAAAAGAAAAGCTAATATACTCTTCGAAAATTACAGCTTTGACACAAATTTAACAAATTTCAGGTTTCAAAGTCTCTAATATTGTTTAAAGTTTTTGCCCCTCGGAAAGGAGAGATGGCAAGAGAGTTATCATAAAAGTTCCGGAGGACGAACCCTATTAAAAGATGCATCAGTCCAAAGTGCATAAAAACTTGGCGTTTTGGTGCAAATTTGAGGTCTTTATTGTTTTTGTATTGAAAATATTTAATTCAGTAAATCGATTTTTGACATCGGAGGACATGTGAAGAATAATACTGACGTTTAATTTTCTCCCGAATGCTCAGTCTTTCTTTACTTTCAATCTTGTATCCCAGCGGGCAGATCTCTGAAATTCTAAACTTTTGATAGACTGGGTAGGAACGAAAAACGGTGATTTTGGAGGCTAGGCACCTGGTTGTCAAGTTTTATGGAAATACGGAATTCGTCTAATTGATTGTCAGACTGTCTTGAGCATCTGAAAACCAATCTACTCGTAGTTCGTTCCTCATTTTGATTAGAGTTGGCAATAGTGTGACTTATATCCACCAATCACAACTTTTCATTACCATCCAGTCTCTCTAAAGGTCGGGAATTTTAAGAATTGGCCCACTAGAGGGAGAAAATGTTGAGAAATATGTTGGGATCTTTAAAACCTATTTTTGACCAAAATTGCTGACAAAGCCGTATTTTTTTCTGAAAAGTACTTGATTTTTTGAGAAGTTAAAGATATCCTACATTTCGAATATCACGTTTTCAAAGAGAGTAACGTTTTTTTGAAAATGGGTCCAAGATAAAATTTGACGTATTAAAACGAAAAACGATGTCCAACTCCGGTCTATGCCAAAAGTCTTAGAACATTACGTTTTTTCATACAATGTACCGCAAGATAGTACTTGGATTTTTAATCCGTTGAAATAACCCCAAAAGGTGGCACCTCAAAGTGAGGGGGGATCCCCATGAAATGTGTTTTTATCAATAATCTATAATCCATAATAATAAAGATAGGTCGAAGCAACTTTGTTTCCTAAGGCGTTCAATGGCCAGGCAGGGAGAAGAAGACACTTGTCTTACAAGCTTCATTGTTCCTTTTATAACAATCAATGGAACATGGATTGTTCTACAGTATCATATATTTATTAAACAGAAAAGACATATTTTCTGTGGATGTTTGGACAGCAAGCTGCTTGTTCCACGAAAAGCAGGGTTCAGAAACCTACGATCAGCATCGAACGACAGGACAATGACATCAATTCCGTTCTACTTTGGAGTAATTTTCCACCAAAGTTTGCTTTCGTATGATCCAGTGAAAACTCAACATATTCCTACGATTTTCCGCAGCTCAGTGCAGCAAATCGCGAATTCTGCTGAAATCACACCGCTCTACATTCAAGCTACTAAATTCTATGCAATTTCGAGCGCCCTAGATTCGCTTTAACACTGAAAAAAAAGTACGGTCCAGAGACCCGGAAGTTCCGGGCAAATATGGAACAACGACAAAATCCGGGCGCGACAACCATGCCCTCCGGTCATGACGCGACGCCCGGAAGCTCCAAAAAGTTGTCCCCGAGAATAACCTCCCAATCAAAGACTTGGAGAATTTTCCGAGGAAAACCTTTGGCTTTGATGATTATCGCATAGTGATATCACGATATCACTTCTGCTAATTACAACCCTTCGACACGAGGAGTTATGCGGTGGTGCCTTGCCTTGGAGCACTTGTTTGGAGCCTTATTTGCTCGGTGTCACACCGTGATGAGCCCTCGATGTTGTCGACCCCTGCTCGCCTCTGTGAAAGACTAAAACCAACGACCAATCAGAAGTCGTTGAGCTCGTGTTGGTACTCCGTAAACAGTTCCTCCATCAAGGGACTCTACTGAAACCCAGCCTCAAATTTTGACTCGTTATTAAGCACTTGAAAAGTAAAAGAGCGAAAAGGCTAAATTATTTTCTATGAAGATATACCATTATAAATTTACTTAAATGAGTCACAAAACTCAAAAAGTCAGAAATATTCAGTTTGTCTGGAAAACATAAAAGTCTTCGAATGAAGAAAACTTATTTCTATGGAAATCAGTATTAAGAGTGTGTTTGATTCATATTCGCTCTACTGTTGTTGGTCATTTGAAAGATTGAAGATTTCCAGATTTGAACTGATGTTTACAGTTACCATATATTGCTTAAGGATTCCGCCCTCACAAATCGTTGGAATTCTATTCGTGAATTTTGCCCAAACAGAAAAAAAAATACACCAAAAAAAAACTTGCTTGTATTAATGCTAATAATTTGAAGTTATTGATTAGCCTGCATAAGGTCATCTATTGCATTGCAAAGACTATTTATTTTCCACCGTTTTTAACGTGTCATCTTAAATGTTAAAATTCCTGTCTCAACCCACTTGAAACTTTTTAATTTCTTTCAAGTGGTTGCCCCTTGAAGCTTTCTCTCAAAACGATTTCTTATAAGTTAAACAGAATTAAAGCCAAACTTTTATCAGCCAACACTTAAATCGAACAAAAACAAGTATATCCTTGTGTAAATAACTGATTAAGAGGAAGAATAATGATTCGTGGGACTATGAAACCAAACTTCAATACTCAATTACACATTTTCAGAAAAAACAATTGGACCTGAGATAATTTATGTTTGACCGGCTCCTTATCAGCAGGAACGCCAAACACTTATGTACCGCTGATGAGACTTCCTCAGCGGAAAATAATCAAGTATAATAAAATGGAAACTTGATTTTGAGCTATTTGTTTGATTTTAAAACTTCCATGCGGTTTTGGGATGAGACTTAAAATTTAAAAAACCTTAATAGACACACATTTGAAAACCATTTGACGGACTGTGTAAATGAGAGTAATCTAAAGTTACTCTTCTATGAGACGAAAGTCTATTGTTTCGAATTATTACTTTTCCAATATTGCGACGGTTAAGCATTGTGTCAAAAAGAGTTTAAGTAAAAAAAAAAAAATTCAAACTATCATTCGAGACAAGAAATACTCTCAAAATTTACACATCAGTTGATGTTTAATTGTTTCAATGAATTTGAACAATGTCCAGGTAAAAAGAGGACAAGAACCTCTTTACGAATGGTTATACACAGTGTCGCAATCAGAAATTATATCATGAGGAGATATTGAGGCACTCTCTCTCTTATCACAAACCCCATTGACCGGGGATCTAGGGGGTACTATATGTATGTGTACACATACTACATGCTTTAGAGGGATTTGAAGGTATTCCTCCGGAAACTTTTTTAAAATTTGACCCCTTAAATACCCAATTTAAATGGCTGTCCAGGGTTGATTTCATCTGTTCTTAAGAGATTTTTCATTTTGGTTTTCATTCAGCAGGTTTTGAATTTGAAAAGAACAAAAACGAGACTTTCAGCGGTTTTAGTCCTAATGATTTTTTGGCGGTATTTCTCTCTCATTTCTGAAGGTCCGTAGCTAGATCAAAACTAGTAGGGGTAAGGGAGCCACTATTAGATAATATCTCCAATATGATGGCTTTAGTAGATTTTTCTCAGATTTTCTTGAAATAATTGTTACTTGGAAACACAATTTGACGCAATTTTCGTGGAAACATATCCTCTAATCCAGTAGCGTGTTGTGACATAAAATGGACCATTTGCATGCTCCTGGGATTAGCCTGAAGTAAAATTATTCTTGGGGGAAATTTCACGAGAAGAACGATGGCGTCCTCACAAATCGCGAAAGTTGCACGCAAAGCTGCGAAAAAGTCATTTTAAGTGATTTCAAGTTTGGGCGCTTCTGATTGGCTACTGCGCCGCCTTGCCGTAGAGTTGCATCATCCGACTCCTCCATCGCCGTAGACTCGCCGATCAGTGTACGTTGCCCTATGCTGTCGTGTGTTTACCTTGTGAAAATACTCCTGCAATTTCCTATTTTGTTTACAAATTTTTGACGGAAAGTTAATTTAAAGTGCTGGTAAAAGGTCAGTTAGCTTGTAAATGAAGTGAAACGCCGGTATTCTTACATTTTTTCTAGTTTTAACGGAGTTTACAAGTGGATGTTGTCACTCCAGCAGCCGTTGCTGGTATAACCTTCAAAACAGTGTATTATTTATTACCTACTTTTGTTAGTTGTTTTGATCTTTCTGCGAGCTTGTCTTTTAGGAAGGAGCTTTCTTCATTAAATTAATTAATTCTTCATTAAAGTCAGTTTTTGATGTTTGAGAGTGATTTACTGATAGTGTTTCATACCATTGCATCGGCGTCCTACCTCTCCTTCCATGGTATAGAGTACAACCTATTTAAATTCTAAGCCAGTGCTGTGGTATTCCACCAGTTCTGTGCCAGAATTTCTAGCATGATTTGAGTTATTTTTCAAGCCAGTGTAGATACTTTCTATAATTTCAAATTCTTAGTGCCCTTGATTAATATCGTAACTCGTGAGATACTGTTTATAGTGCACTTGGCCTCTCCGTCTCTCTCTTAAGCACAAATGTTGACAGTTAATAAACCAACTTATCTCTTCAAGTTTAAGTGTACAGACTGACTAAAGTTCAACTTCGAAGTCTGATTTACATTAAGTGGTAGTCTTCATGCCAAGATTATCATTTACGGAACTCAGTCTGAAGTTAATTCATCGGTGGAACGCAGAACAGGGGCAACTATTTTTGGATCATCAATCATTTACTGGAGGTATGCACCTTGTGGTGAAATTTGATTTTCTTCTCTATATTTATCTGTACTCCTTGTAACATTGTAGGAGTTTATTCAAGCTACCGGAGGGTAGATTTCATGCACAAATGTTACGTGCAATATTTATATCAATATGAACCGGAGGGTGTGGTCGCAAACCATCGCACTTTAATCGTTTTAGGTTAAATTTTGTTAGTCAGAGCTCATGTTTCAGGGGACCCTTTCCTACTCCATATAAGTATGTACATCATGTATGCACCAACAAGAGGAGCTGATATCCATTAATAATTGAATTAATCTTGCAGAGATGGGAGGGGTGCGATCGGAATCCTACACATTCATGATGAGTTCACTTAAATATTTACAAATACCTACTTCCTTCCAATCATCAACTTTATGCAATGGTTTGCATTACCACTGCTGAAAATTCAAGTTTCAGGGTTGGATCTCATTAGCAGTCCTTAAAGTAATAATTTACTGCCCAGAAATTAGGTTTCCTGGCTTTACCCCTAAACTTGATGCGCTAGTTCCTTTTTACCGTGGTTAGAAAATGTACTGTTAGCTCTGCATACTCACTCTCACTGTTTTTTCATATACCTGGACCAATATTTTAAGCTAAACAACTGATACCAACTTCTCAAGTTAAGACAGGAAAGGATTACTCCTCCAACAGGCGGTAAATCAGTTGCCAAAAGTAAGCTAGCTTCAAACAAAAACACTGCATATTATGCATTGAGCTGATTGGGCTACTTTTCTCATTAGGAACAAGATGGAATGCTACATTTTTTGACTGCGGTTTGCCTTTACACTTTGAGCATTCTATTGAAACACAGTAAACAAGCCAACCACTTTTAATAGTTGATCCACCTAACTGCGGTAACTGTATTCCAACTGGGAGAAATCACAAGTAACCCGTTCCATCCTGTGTCACATCAGTTTTCACTAATAAGAAAATTTTCTATTCTATTGTACTGTCACTCCCACACTCAAAGGAAGAGTACAGAGAAGAAAATCAAATTTCACCACAAGGTGCATACCTCCAGTAAATGATTGATGATCCAAAAATAGTTGCCGCTGTTCTGCGTTCCACCGATGAATTAACTTCAGACTGAGTTCCGCAAATGATAATCTTGGCATGAAGACTACCACTTAATGTAAATCAGACTTTGAAGTTGAACTTTAGTTAGTCTGTACACTTAAACTTGAAGAGATAAGTTGGTTTAAGTATTAACTGTCAACATTTGTGCTTAAGAGAGAGACGGAGAGGCCAAGTGCACTATAAACAGTATCTCACAAGTTACGATATTAATCAAGGGCACTAAGAATTTGAAATTATAGAAAGTATCTACACTGGCTTGAAAAATAACTCAAATCATGCTAGAAATTCTGGCACAGAACTGGTGGCATACCACAGCACTGGCTTAGAATTTAAATAGTACTCTATGCCATTCAGGTAAAGTAGGACCGATGCAATGGTGTGAATCACTAGCAGTAAATCATTCTCAAACATCAAAAGCTGACTTTAAAATAAAACTGAAGAATGAAAGAAAGCTCCTTTCTGAAAGACAAGCTCGCAGAGAGATCAAAACTCACACCAGTACCTAATACACTGTTAAGAAGGTTATCTATACTAGCAATGGCTGGAGTGAAAACACTCACTTGTAAACTCCATTAAAACGAGAAAAAATTTAAAAATTCCGGTGTTTCACTTCATTTACAAGCTAACTGACCTTTTAACTACACTCTAAATTAACTCTCCGTCAAAAATTTGTAAAGAAAGTAGGAAATTGCAGGAGCATTTTCACAAGGTAAACACACGACAGCATAGGGCAACGTACACTGATCGGCGAGTCTACGGCGCTGGAGGAGTCGGATGATGCAATACCTCGGACGAGGTCGACTCGGTCGTGGCGCGCGATTCAAATTCGAAATTTTCGGATCAATTTTTTCCACTGTTCCCGCACTCAAAAAAATTTGAAAAAATTCCTGAGTACTCAGTGCACCAAGCTCTTTCATATTCTGAATTAAAAAAAATGTGTGCAAATGGTCCATTCAGAGAATTAGCGAAGAAAACCCCTAAAAGGAGGTCTGGGGGACACCTCCTAGTTTTAGGGGGGCTGGGGTTCTATCCGGATGGTTATGAAATTGTGAGCCTCCTAGCTATAAACCAATTTTTACCACCTCAAAAGTCGGAAAAGCATTCGTTGTTTTTTTAATTATTAGTTCGTATTAATACTAAGGAGGGGGTCACGGTTTTTTAGGGCATCGCAATTTTTGAGGTCTTCTTCGGTTGGAAGATCTAAGAAGCTCCATTTCACTGTTTTCTTTTTTTCGTATTTTTTTCTATTTTTTCCCTCTCTTTCTCATTTGTCTTTTTCTCCCTCTTTTTTTCTCTCTATCCTTTCCCTTTTTTTCTCTTTTCATATTTGTTCCTGTCTATAACTCTGGGGGAGGGGTGATTTTAACATCCAAACCATCTCTGCCTCTGTCACTGCTCATACAGTTTGTTCAAAGATACTGTTCTTCCCTGAACTTTTTACTCTGAGTTTAGAAGAGGCTCTGCCTCCAACATGCGGCAGCGCATGTAACCTGGCGACGTTGCATTCCACCAATTTACACCCATGTTAAAGATCAATTCGAGGGAGTGCACTGTGCAGTGTGCACACCAAATATTTTGACCTTTTCATTCTTTTTAATTAAACTAAATGTAACGTTGTCATATTACATACTCCGCCACTGCTTCCAACAGTTTCAAACGGTGATACACACGGGATAGTATAATTTTTTGACGCGTGCCATACGAAGTATATGGCAAGCCTCTTACTCTCGTTTTGCCGTATACAACGAATAATACAGGGTGTGGCAAAAGTCTCCCCCCTCCAGCTAACTTTTGAACAGTTGCAGATAAAAAAACTAAACTTGGCGGATGTTTCTAACTTTATGGGAACTTCATTTCAGCGTATTCAACATTTCCGAGGGGCGCCACTATGGGGGTGGGGGTTTGCCCCCTAACTCAAAATTTTCAAATGGCAACCCCCATCTTATGATATATCGTTTGAAAGGGTATAAAATTCTAAGACTTTTGGCGCACACTAAAGGTTAATATTGCTTTTAGTTTTCGATAAATCGAAGGTCAAAGTTCGAGTCTGGCCCATTTTCAAAAAAATCATTATTCATATTTAAAAAGTCGGAATTTAAAAAAACTTGTAGTCTAAAATACTCGAAATATCAAGTACTTTTTAGAGAAAAATATGGCTGAGACACAAATTTAGTCGAAAATTGGTTTTGAAGCCCACTAACATGTCTACCGCTTTTACGCCCCCACGGGAGATATCTGAATAGTTCCTAAGGGCAAACCCTATTGAATGATACGTCGATCGAAAGAGCGTAAAAAACTGAAATTTTTGGCGCAAACCAGAGGTCCATACAATTTTTCCACTTCGAGATATCGATTGTTAAAGTTTGATTTACAAAGTCCGATATCTCAAAGTGGAAAACTTTTATGGACCTCTGGTTTGCGCCAAAAAGTTCATTTTTTTACGCTCTTTCGATTGACGTATCAACTTTTCCGATATCTCCCGTGGGGGCATAAAAGCGGTAGACATGTTTGTGTCCTTCAAAACCAAATTCCGACTTTTGTGTCACAGCCGTAATTTTTTCTGAAAAGTACTTGATTTTTCGAGTATTTTAGTCTACTGGATTTTTTAAATTCCGACTATTAAAATAGGAATAATGATTTTTTGAAAATGGGTCAACTCTAATTTTTTTCTTCGATTTATCAAAAACTAAAAGCGATATTGACCTCCGGTTTGCGCCAAAAGTATTAGAATTTTATGCCCTTTCAAACGACATATCACAATAAGGGGGTTGCTATTTGAAAATTTTTAGTTAAGGGTGAAACCCCCCCTGAAGGGGCCCCTCGGAAATTTTGAATACGCCAAAGTGAAGTTCCCACAAAGTTAGAAACATCCGCCAAGTTTGGTTTTTTGATCTGCAACCGTTCAAAAGATAACCGGGGGGGGGGGGAGGAATTTTTCCACACCCTGTATAATACAGCTGTGTAAGAGGCGCCCTCTGGTGGCGGTGTGTGTTTTGGAGATTTAGTTTTCAGGATAAGAATCAAAAAATGAATGCTCGGGTCGTATTGTATTTTCAAGAAATTGTTGAGTACGTACAATGACACACTTACAACGTTAAAATTGTTTACTAGGAGTCATTTGATGCCTTCGCCGATTTTATTTTACTTCTTTAGCCTTTCCTGTTGAGGTATCAGCAATAACTGCAGTTGTCTTTGAGGTCTTATGTTGTCCAGAAAAGTGCCTCCTATTTCAAAAATAATGATTAAATAGTCTAAAAATACCGATTTAAAATTTCCAAAAAATACAGCGAATTTCGGTTTTATGGATAAAACTCCAATTCCAAGCCTCATATCTCCTTATAAAATGAAAAAAAGTCGAAATAACCGTCCGAACCTATTAGTCTATACCCTGAGGAGTAGAATTACCTTAATTTTGAAGAGTTTCGAGGGATTTGGACAAATGGGGTTTTTGCCGCTTAGGACACACTGTGCGACGGGTGAGAGAAAAGAGATAACTGACGCTGCCTCTCTCTATTCGCGCATGCGCACACGATAGTTTTTTCAGCGTGCCGTATTATATACATAAAGTTGACGTCCCTCCAAAATGTTTTTTCTATTTCCCGAAAATTGGCCGAAGCGATTTCCCTCAAATTTGGCACGATGATTCCTTAGGGTGTTTCGAGGAGATCTGTGGAACAGTTTTTGAAAAAGTTGTCTGTGAGCGCCGCAAATTTAATTTTAAAATAAGAAGGGGAGAGCTCTCATTCTCGCACGATGCTCGACGCATGTGTCAGTATGCACATTTAACTACCATAAAGTCTAGATTGACCTAAAATGTAACGGAAGGTGGCATTTCAGAGGTTTTTTGGGCCGCTGATCATGAATTTGGAGTCCGTTTTTCAAAATTTTCAAACCCAAGATGGCGGCTATATAGTAAGCAACGAATTTTGACCAAAAAACAGGCGGAAGGTGTTGTTTAAGGGCTTCTTTGGGCCGCTGATTACGAATTTAAAGTCCGTTTCTCAAAAAAATGTGCATATCATTTTTTCATTTTCTTCATAAGATTCTATGTTATTCAGATGTACATTGAAATGCACACCGGGGATGAAAGGTTTAAGATTGTCGCAACTCCCTCGGTCCTAACGCTCATCGCTTAAACCTGAGCGCTCCGAGACTTTGGATCCGTCATTTTTTGTCAGTAATTTTTACCGTACTTCTTCAATCGTTCGTTTAACAACCATGATTCTTTAAATATAAATAAAAAAAAACAAACTTGCATAAACCAACTGTGAAAGTGCCAACCAGCCCGTACCCCTAGAATGCTGACCGTGGAGGGCACACGCAGGTTGTCTGGAATGGCTAGTATTATATATACTGTACGCTTATTGTTTTCGTTTTCATACCTAACACATGTGTTGGCTGTCTTGCTTATTGCCATACCTTGGCGGGAAAGGGTTGAAAAATTAAAAATGTATTTTCTTAAACCGGGTTTCATTAATTAATCGTTAAGTTATTGCTGAGATCCTCGAGGCCTTTTCGTCTAGTTTCTGAAAAGTGTAAGAGTTTAGGTATCACTGTTAATTTCATTGAAATAATGAGCGTAGAACTCGAAAACCTTTGAACGGAAATCTATCGCAGGTGCAACAACAGAAGTCATTCGTACCAACCTATATGCCACAAATATTGATTTTTTTAGTCGCACCCAGGCTCGCACCCAAATTTTTGCTGGACAATTTTTTTTTGAGATGGTGGGAAATTCGAAGGGTTTGTTTTAAGATTGTCCGTAGTGGGTCTACACCACCCCCCCCCCCAAATCACCGCACACAGGATCGGACCCAAACATTTGCTGGACAAATGTTATTTGAGATGGTGGAAAATTCGAAGGGATTATTGTTATGAGATTGTCCGTAGTGGCCTTACCACACCGCCCCCCTTAACCGCCGCACCCAGGTTCGGACCCGAAAATTTACTGGACAATTCTTTTTTAGGATGGTGGAAAATTCGAAGGGATCGTTCTAAGATTGTCCGTAGTGGTCCTACCCCCGCCCCCCCACTCGCCACACACAGGTTCGATATTGAACTTTTTCTGGACAAATTTTTTGAGACGGTGGGAAATTCGAAGGATTTGTTTTAAGATTGTATGTAGTGGTCATACCGCCCCCCAACCGCCGCAAACAGATTTGGACCAGAAAATTTGCTGGACAATTTTTTTGGAGATGGTGGAAAATTCGAAGGGATTGTTCTAAGATTGTCCGTAGTGGTCCTTACCCCCCCCCCCCCCAACTCGCCGCACACAGGTTCGAAATTGAATTTTTTCTGGACATATTTTTTGAGATTGTGGGAAATTCGAAGGGTTGGTTTTAAGATTGCCCGTAGTGGTTCTCCCCCCCCCCCCCCTCGCCGCGTATGGGTTCGGACCCGAACTTTTGCTGGACAATTTTTTTTAGAGATGGTGGAATATTCGGAGGGTTTGTCCTTAGATCGTACGTATAGTGGTCCTAACCCCTACCCACTCGCCGCACCCAGGTTCGGATTTTTGCTGGACTCATTTTTTTTGAGATGATGGAAAATTCTGGGGGTCGAATGGAGTGTATCTTTGGAGTCAACATATAAGATTTTCAGCTAGCAATACTGAATCTCGAAGCAACAAGTTCTTCTTCTAATAACAATTATTTCCCGTCAAAATGCTAGGTAAAAGTGGAGCTGCTGAGGTTCGTTGATGTCATTGTCCGTATGATGCAATCAAATGAGAACTTGGTTTCTTTTTCCGATTAGGTTTAACCTTAATCCGAGTCACGTAAGGAACCAACTCCAACTTAGTTCCTTTTCTATAATTTGGAACGGACTTAAAATAATCAACAGTGTGAACCAAGTGCCCCTTGGTTTCTTTTAGAGATTCGTTTTTCGTGATTATGCTAAAAAAACAGAAAGAACCAAGTCACTTTAAACGCTAAAAATTAAACACCTTTCGTGCATGGGAAATTCCATTTTGCCGGTGTTAAAATACAAAAACAAAACGTTATAGTTGAATGAAATCATAACGTTAGTAATTCCAAGTTTTTTGTTTAAAAGCTAGCTCTTCAACTTTGGACTCCATTTTCTCGAGATCAGCTCCGTGTCACTTGGTTCTTTTCTGATGAATGGTGTCTAAATATCATTGCTAGCAAAAACATTAAAATTGTTCAGACTTTAGTGGCACGCTTTTCCAACACCTGCGTGGTATAATTTTCCCTGCTTGTTTTTGTTACTAACAATCAGATGTGCTCTGCTCTAGTGTCCCAGGATATAAGAGGCTGTTTTTTGGAGGTCCACGCTGTTGCGGGACGTTTGAATTTACTTGTATTCAAATGGGCAGAATCTACTTTTTCACCCGAGTTTTTTACTATGCCTAGGGTCAAAGTTTTCAACCAAATTTTATTTACAGCAACTAGACGTAGACTAGATTTTTACACTACCGATTTGATTTTACTCTACAGTTATTTGAGAAATTCGCCTCCAAAGAACCAATACATAAATTGTAGAGGAGTTCGCCTGTTTGTTTCCATTTCTTAATTTCTTTTTTTTGTTTTTCGCGCCAGTTTCTGATCTTTCAAGAGGTTGGTTTTTATAGACAGTGTATGAATGAAACTGTGGTTTTTAATCTATGATTAAAAATATACCCGGAGGACCATAGTTTGTTTTTAGAAGCTCTCTCAGTTATATCGCACGGTTTCCCATGAGTTTCATCATTGAGAGCTTCTGTAATGATGAAATAAAAGTGCGATGAAACAGAAAAGAGAACTTGGAAAATAATATCTTGGATGCCAGTGGCGAACTTAAAATAGAGTGCCAGTGGCGAACTAATAATGGGTGCCAGTGGCGAACTAATAATGGGTGCCAGTGGCGAACTAATAATGGGTGCCAGTGGCAAGAAATAAGAACTAGAGTGCCAGTGGCGAACTAGTAACGGGTGCCAGTGGCGAACAAATAATGGGTGCCAGTGGCAAGAAATAAAAACTACAGTGCCAGTGGCGAACTAGTAACGAGTGCCAGTGGCAAAACCTGAAAATAAAATTAGAATGATTTTACATAGAGAGAGTGACACTCGAAGCAGCCTTAAAACGGCGTGCGGTCAAGGGAAAGGTAGCTTTAGGACAGCGTGCCTCAGGTAAAGGGAGGGAAGAGAATTAGAATAATAGCAAAATAAAACAAATAAAATCAATTTCCTCAAATGAAAAATAATCAAATTAATTAGAGAGAGAGAGAGAGAGAGAGAGAGAGAGAGAGAGAGAGAGAGAGAGAGAGAGAGAGAGAGAGAGAGAGAGAGAGAGAGAGAGAGAGAGAGAGAGAGAGAGAGAGAGAGAGAGAGAGAGAGAGAGAGAGAGAGAGAGAGAGAGAGAGAGAGAGAGAGAGAGAGAGAGAGAGAGAGAGAGAGAGAGAGAGAGAGAGAGAGAGAGAGAGAGAGAGAGAGCGCGAGAGAGAGAGAGAAGCTTACGTAATGATGGTGAGACGGCGAGATAATTACGTAACTTATATTTTGAACACAAAATTAACACTTCTAACAAGAAAAAAATAGGAACTGAAATTAAAGAAGTTTCTACAGTGTATATTTCATGCTTTTCTCTTTTTCCCAAACTAAAGTATAATTCTGCGTTAAAAACTTTGTATTTTGAACCGCATGAAAAATTCGTAATTTGAATTTTCAGTTTGCGAATTCCTATTCATGTTTTTTTTTTTCGCTCTATGACGAGGACATGCACCTAAACAAATAGTTTGATCTACGTCTTGATTCATAAATATTTTTTGTGTATCCTCATGACTTATGGGTGACGACAACTGCGTTATTCAATTCCTTGTTTTTGGGTGATCAAAAATAATTGAAAATTCTCATAAAACAATATTTTTCCAACGAATTGATCTTTGAGCTCTCTTGATACATACTTGATGATTATGATCACATCTTTCTTAAAAGCGAACATATACTGTTTATATTCTTATATGCTGAAGAGAAAGAAATGGAAAACTCGAGGTATACATTACATTCATGGATAATTTCATTCCATTTTGAAATTTGGTAATATCAATGATACGTTTTTTCTAATCTATTCAATTTAACTTTGTAAAAATAAATTTTGGAGTACATATAACCATCGACACAAAGTTCACAGATGTATTGCAGCGTGGAAACTTGAAAATTTGAAGGGGAAGTGTTGAGCTTAAAATATTCACACGAAATTAGCAACATTTCTTATCTTGAATTTATAAAAGAAAAACATAAATTAAACTTTTGGAGCACTGACTTAAAAAAAATGGAAAATTGGACAAGTGACATTCGATAAAACTAATGAAAATATAAAGTAGTTAAATTAAATTCATAATAAACCTAGGAGGGATTTAATTTCCAATTATTTAATCTGTTTATTTCGCAGGTGAAGTTCGCGCAGGGTTTTCCGATGCAGCCGGGTAATAAGTTGATTCCAAGCCAAGTCACCCTTCCCCCGGTTCAAGTTTCATATCCGGCGCACGAAAAAGGCTACTACGTCCTTGTTTTAATCGGTAAATTTGTCCTGAACCTCAATGTAATTGGGCTGTTACATTTTAGATCATTATCGACATAGTATAATAGATAGGGGAATTTTACTGCAACTGGTTTGAGTGAGGCAGACAAGAGGTTTAAGCAAATCGGGAATATTATCAAAATTAAATGAACAGCACAAATCTCTAGTTACAGTATGTCAACTCTAACGGCTGACAGTGATGTCCATACAAAGTCCTCGCAGCAAATACAAAGATTTCCTCATGAATCGTAATCCTGATTAACAGGATTAAACCTAACTATTGGAAGATCATGAAGATCAATATTAACGGATATCTCTGTGATGAATGTACCAAGGATACTGTTAATATAAAATAAATAAGGATAAGAATAAGGACAGCGACAGTCGACACTTTCGCCGAATCTTCTATCAGAACTCGTTGACCTTGAACAGTCTCGAAAAGATTATGTTTGGATGGATGTTTCAAATTTTGTAACCATTTCATTCAACATCAACATCATGCACCACCCATCAGCGCTGCGATTGGCTTATTTTTGTTGAGGTAGTATCAATTTAATAGCTCCTCGAATCTGTGGCAACGCCACTAACATATGTTTTAAAAACAATGATTTTCTTTACTTTTCCTAACCTTTTCTATTCATTCAAAAATAAAATGTCTTTGAAGTGAATCCCTTAATTTTATGTTTTTATCTTCTTTTGGACCAATCATTAACATGGTTATGGGCCCAGCCCCCGTGCTTGTAGCAACTCGGGCTTCATTTGTCGTTCGTTGTTTTTGTCGTTCTGCAGCTTTGATTAGTTCTTTTGAATTAAAACTTGCAAAGAAAAGTTGAATTGAAGTTAATCATGTTGAAGATGTTTGATCCTTCAAAAGTCAACTTGGGTCTCCTACAAGGGAAGGCTAATTGGATCACGTGGAAATACAAAATCAGTATATGTTTACGTGGCATACCCCTGGCATCAGACATTGTTGAAGGCAGACTTACAGAGCAAAAAGTTTGTGAAGACTCTGCTAGTACCACAGACAAAGCACGGGAAAAGCTGCTCGAAGAAAATAATAAGTCCTATGAAATTGAGAGCGCAGCTTTGCTGATTTTAACTACAAACATGACAGAGAAAACTTTACAGAAGGTAGTGCGTTTTTCAAGAGCTCGAGAAGTCTGGCAGGAACTTTATCGGTTATTTGACGGTGTTGCAGAGGATAAGGTATTTATTCTGTGCTCAGATTTTTTCAGTTATAAAAATATTTCAAATGATGATATTGCTACTCATGTATCTAAGTTAAAAACCCTGTGGAATAATTTAAAAATTGAAATGCACAAAAGCAGTGAAAAACAATCGGATCCTCCAGACTTATTTCTTCTCTCAACAATTTTGGAAACTTTGCCAGAAAAATATTTTTCTTTTAAATCAAGCTGGATGCTTATGTCAAAAAGTGAGAGAGCAATTGACTGTTTCACCAATCAATTATGCACTTTCGAAAAAGTTTTGATTCAACAGGAGACTTTACAGGCATCTAATAATCAAAATGCATTGGCAGCTGACTCCATCACTTATACAGCCACAACAAAAAGGTCACACATAATTTGCCTTTACTGTAAATAGCCAGGTATTATTGTAATTAAATGTAGAAAATGGTTATAAGATGGAAAACCAAAATTCAACAATTATGTTGCTGTGCATGAAGTTAGAGAGGTTTGCTCTGATGAGGAACCGACAAACATGGTTCTCCTCACCGAAACCCCCATCAATACTTTCGACTGAAAACGCAGCTGATTCTTGGTACGTCGATAATGGAGCTACGAATCATGTCACTTTCACCAAAGACTTATTTCACTCTTTTGAGGCCTTTATGACGCCCCACACTGTCACTGTCGCCAATGATGATGGACTGAATACAATAGGAAAAGGAAAAATTATTATCACAGTTGATGAAGACAACAAATGCCACAAGCTGACTCTAGATGATGTCTGGTATGTTCCTCAGATCCTGAAAAATTTATTTTCAGTTCTTTCGACTCAAGACAAAAACCCAACGAGTCACTTCCAATCCAATGCAGAAACCTGCTCTCTTCAACTCAGCCCCACAGTTAAATTATTGGGAACGAGACATCGCTTTGGGGGGCTATTTAAACTGAGAATAAAATGTTTGAAGCCTGAAGTATGTGATACTCAACTCAATATGGTCAAAGATAATACCCTTCAACTGTACCATGAACGGTTTGGGCATCAGAACAAAAGGCATATTCAATCTTTATTGAAAAAAGAGTGGAATGTTCAAACACAGTCTGCTTCAGAAGACGTTTGTGAGGGTTGCATTTATGGAAAGGCTCATTGTCTACCTTTTGGCACCAGACCAAGAGCTAGTAAACCAGGCGAATTATTTCACTCTGACGTTTGTGGTCCATTTCAAGAATCAATTTCAGGACACACATATTTTGTTTCATTCACAGATGATTTCACAAAGTTCCGATACCTTTCTTTTCTGCAAGCAAAGTCAGATATTGTAGAAAAATTAAAGCAGTTCATTTATGACGTCCAAAAAACTGGACACGTGATTCATGAATTCTTGAGTGACAATGGAAAAGAATATGATAATCGACAAGTTGAAGCAGTCCTTCAAGAGCATGGCATTATTCATCGTTTCACTATGCCTTACACTCCCGAACAAAATGGGGTAAATGAACGAGGAAATCGGACAATAGTCAAAACTGCAAGGTCCATAATGCACGCTCACGGATTTGCCTAAAGAGCTTTGGGCTGAGATGATCAATACTGCTGCATATATTTTAAACCAAACTGGCTGTTCAAATTCAAACAATAAATCGCCGTATGAAGCTTGATACGGAAAGAAGCCTGCTATTAAGCATCTAAAAATCATTGGTTCCACTTGCTATGCCCATATTTCAGCTCAACAATGTAAGAAAATGGACAAAAAGGCTTTAAAGAGGCTCTTCATTGGTTATGATCAAAATGAAGGCTATAGAATTTGGTGTGAAGATAAACTTACCAGATCAAGAGATGTTACGTTTTCAGAGCAACCTTTACCCTTACGACCAGCTGAACAAACGAGCCAAAAGCAGGATGACAAAACAGAAGACTACACTGAAAAAGAGAAAGAAGTGGACACCATAGAAAAAGAAGAACACCACGTATCAATAGAAAAAAATCAGAAAGATTATAAAGATACTCCTCCGCAAAAGCTGCCTGATCGTTTTAATTTCATAAACTTTGCAACTACAAATTATGAAACCCCCACAACTTTTACTGAGGCTAATTGCTCCGCCCAGAAAGAAAATTGGAAAGAAGCCATGGATAAAGAATTTCAAGCTCTGAAAAAGGACGAAACCTAGATCCTTGAGGACCTGCCACAAGATAAGAAGTCAATACCTTTTAAATGGGTATAAAGAGTCAAAACAAACGCAGATGGCTCACTTGACAAATTTAAGGCTCGATTGGTGGTCAAAGGTTGCACTCAGAAAAAAGGAATCGATTTTGAAGAAACTTTTAGCCCTGTTGCCAGAATGACCACCATTAGGGCTATTTTATATGTATGTTGCAGCACATGAAAGGTTGTCTCTGACTCAATTTGATGTCTCATCTGCCTTCCTTCATGGATATTTACATGAAACTATCTATATGCAGCAACCGGAAGGATACAATGATGGGTCAGGAAAAATGTGTCGTCTACAGAAGAGTTTGTATGGCCTCAAACAGGCCCCACGTTGTTGGAATGAGAGATTCTCTGAGTACATTCTCACATTACATTTTAAAAGAAGCCACGCTGACCCTTGTCTATTTGTGAAGATTGACGGTAAAACCAAAATAATTTTAACTCTCTATGTTAATGACGGCCTGATTGCAGCAAATGATGAAGAAGCACTCCAACAATTTCTTAGAGACATTTCCAAAGAATTTGAAATCACATCAAAGCCTGCCAGTTTCTATTTGGGTCTTGAGCTTTACAAAGCCGCAAATTCGATCCGTATCAGTCCAGAAAGTTACACTGAAAGGCTGTGTGAGCGATTTGAAATGGCTGATTGCAGGGCTGTGACAACACATAAAATTAAAGACTCCAGTTTTTTTGGACCAGAGCAGATTGATCGCTGCGTTTAGGAGTCACCTGGTCTCAGACTAATATTCTTAATTTGAACTCGCTTGAGAACACTCGTCAGAGCCCTAAAAGAAATACAGATAGAGTGGTAACTCTTAAAGGGAGCCTTGAGACAGCGTTTTCAGCATTTTTTACTTAGGGCGAAACCTTAGAGATAGCGCCAGGCTGTTTAATTCTCTGTCTCTCTCCCACACTCTCTCTCACTCTCACTGGTCGGGCGTATACTGAGAATAGTTCGGGTCTAGTTAGAGCGAAAGGCGTCAACCTGGTCCTAGCGCTGGTGTCGAAAACACTGTTAAACGCTGTTTCAAGCTTATACATTGAGTTACCTCTCTATCCTTGCTTACTTACTTTACAGTCAGAGCAGAAGCAACGAGGAGTGGTGGTCAGCGAATCAGGAATTAGACTTTTACTAATTCGTACAGAGCTGCCCCCTCTCTCTCTTCGCCAACCCTCAACGTTTTGTTCATGTCTTGTAAAATAAGTGTATGCTCAAGTTGAATATATTTTTATCATCGTTTCTTCTCAACACCGTCTTGCTCTCTCCATTAATCTCCACTTAAATAATCGAATCAGCACCCAGGGTAGGAGTTATCGGAACCCAGGGTACGTGATAATTTAAGTAAGGAAATCCCTTTGTCAATCGGTAACCCAGGGTACGAGTTATCGGACAGGGGCCCTGGGCGGTGAGCGAAGTTGGAGGCCTCCAGGCGAAACTCGTTTGTTCGCTGAAAGCTTGACCCGCAACAGAAACCCCTCTGTTGGCGGCAAAGGCGCCATTGTGCTCCGGAAGCACTTGCAGGGTATAGCACTAGCCTCGATGATTCGGTTATTGCTCGTGTCGCCCGAGTCGCTCGCGAGGCCGAGGCCCTTCCCGGGGGTCGACGACTCGAGAGTCCGGGGCGGTGACAAGGCGGGTGGTCACTGCGACAGTATCGAGACCCGTCGTCATGAATGACAGCCAACAGAGGGGTGGTACCACCAAGGACACCCCCCCCCCTCCGAAAGACGCATCGTAACGATAGATGCGCAGCCGGTGCAACTCGGCCCTAAAGATGGTAACCTGGCGGGCAAATTGCACCCCCTCCCCGTCGGGGCCCGTGGATACCGGGGACCCTCAACGCCCCGAACCGCAGCGGCGGCCGGTCGGCGACGAGGATCAGACTCGACCGTCCGCGGCGAGCCTGGCATCGGGTATGCCGTCCCCCGAACCAAGTGCGCAAAACTCTCACCGTAGAATAACCTGCTACCGTGCCGGGTCTCGGCGTTTGACTCTCCCTCGGGAGAGGCCGAGGCCCGCGCTCACCCCGGAGTAGGTACAGGCTCGGTCTTTCAGTTGAACCGCTACGGTTGAGAACAGGTGCACGGACGTGTGTTGCGTCCTCCGTGAGTGGGCCTTGCCCCCGTCTGCCTTGTCGTATAGGCGGAGACGCGGGCAGGAGTACTATCCTGAAGTATCTCCAGCGGAAGGGCCACGCTTGAACACGCAGCGGAAGGACGCGGTCCGGCCGGAGCGTGACGTGTGAACGCGCTCCGGTTAGCCGACCGGCGCACGTCTTGCAGGGAGTCGCCGGAAACCCGAGGCCCGACCGGGACAGCCCGAGCGATGCAAACGCTCCGAGAGGCTCGACCGGGAGAAACCGCGGCCCGGTCCCGTTTGTGCAGGGTCCCTGGGCGGTGAGCGACGTTGGATGCCTCCGGGCGAAACGCGTTTAGCTCGCTGAATGCCGAATCCGCAACATGGACCCCTATGTTGGCGGCTTAGGCGCCGTGGTGCTGCGGGAGCAGTTGCAGGGAAAAGCACTAGCCTCGACGATTCCAGTCATAGCCCGTTTCATTCAAGTCGGTCGCAAGACCGAGGCTCCTCCCAGGGGTCGACGACTCGGGCGTCTGTGCGGAGGGTGATCGCTGCGACAGTATCGAGACCCGACGGCAAAAAAGACATCTGGACAGGGAGGTGGCATCATCGGAGGTCACACCCCGGCGACCCCGTAAGCTGCATCGTAATGGTGCGCAGCTAGTCCGACTCAGCTCCAGTGGTGATGAGACGCGCTGTTGGACTACCGGGCTTGCGAGTGACGGTGGGCCCGAGCGCAGGAAATGGGCTAAACGGCGCTCAAAGACCGGACCGATGCAGCGGTGAGCTCTCGGCGGAGAGCTTGCATAGCTGGGGTCCGATGATCGCTCCCGGGGTTGAGGAGTCGATTCGAAATTCCTAGGGTAGCATTAGGGGCCTTCTTGGGCTGGTGTTTGTAGTTTAGCCTCGCTACCCTAGGGATCACTACGGGTTACACGGGCAAAACAAGCCCCGAAAGAAGCGCTCCCGGGCGCGGATCACCCGCATAAATTCCCCGTGTCGTTGGGTACCAGAGGACCGAGACCGGCGGCCGCCGCCAACGCCTGTTTGCTTTGAAGGGGAAACCGAAGGCCGGCGGACCCCGCCATCCGAGACCCGTACCTATAGACCTCCGAGCCGGTAGGCAAAGCTTTGGGTCGGTGTCGCCACCTAGTCAGGATGATACCCAACTCTATCTAAGATGGTAACCTGCGACGTTGAGTGTTACTCAACACGGCTTGCGAGTGACAATGGGCCCGAGCGCGGAAAGGGGGATTTAAAGGCGCTCAGAGTCCAAGCCAATGCAACGGTGAGCATCGGCAAAGAGCTTGCATAGTTGGGGCTTGATGACTGCTCTGAGGGTTTAAGGAGGCAGTTCGAAATTCCGATGAAAGCAACAAGTGACTTTTGGGGCAGGTGTTCGCCGCTTATCACCGCTTTTCGAGGAATCACTGCGGGTATCATCGAGCAAAACAAGCTCAAAACCCAAACGCTTCCGGGCGCGGCTCACCCGCGTAACTTTTCGTGCCGTAGGGTATCTGAGGAGAGACTCTGGGGATCGCCGTCCACGCCTGTATGCTTTGAAAGGGAAACCGTTCCCGGCGGACCTCGCCATCCCAGACCCGTATCTTTAGAGCTCCGAGCTACACAGCAAAGTTCTGGATCGGTGTTCGCGACATTAGTCAGGATGATACCCTACTCACTAAGGGTTCCGGAGAACTCCCCCTCCCCAAATTCTCTACCGAGCTACGTCAAGACCACCACAATGAAATCAAGATCAGGTCTGTGCCTAGATTAGTTTCAAAGTTACAGCATCAGTCCGGGTACTTTTTGAACAGCCTTGTATAAAGCTTTACCATAGTTTTTACTTTTTTCCTTAATTTTATCGTTGTTTTTTACCTATATACCCATTTTTCTATCAAAACACACCTTCTTCTAGACCAATCAAATCTTTAACGACTTTGCTGATTGGGTTTTAAAGCTTTAGACCTTTTTGACAGATCCTGATTCACCAAACAGAACACACCCAGTGGATCGTGAGTTCAATCATTGGCTCGTCGGAAACATACCTGGAGTTGCAGTGTCCCGTGGTGCTGAGTTAATACCATACTGTGCACCGTTGCCTACCAAAGGATCAGGTAAATAAAAACCTTGAAGCTATAGACGCCTAGATAGGTATTTAGAGTAGACATTTCATAAGATAGTAGTACACTGCCCCGCAAAAAAACCGGCGCACCTGGCGCGCTGGATCATTTCGCTCGAAAATGCGAAAAAATTACAAAATTTAAAATCGTCATAACTTTTAAACTAAGAAAGCTAAAAATTTTTCAAGGCCAGTGTCAGATTTCTCATACTCTCTAGTTTTTATACGTAAGCTTAACTTTTCTTTTGGTCATTTTTCCGCCCGTATGAAGAGTTTTTCCAAACCCTCGCGAAAACTGTTTTTTTGGAGCACATCTGTAAAAAATTACTCAAACTTCTCACATCTCTTTGGGATAAAGTAGCATAGATAGACAAAATCTGAGACATGCATCAGATTTCTCAGAGTCAGGGCTATCGACCTGGTCACCTCAATTTTGTCTACAAAACTTTTTCAAGGTCGGAAAATGCACTTTTCCGAGACCACGTACAGACCGCTTCTGAACACACAGTTTACACATCCGCTCGAACATGCGAAAAGATGATAAAAGTTTAAATCGTCATAACTTTTGAACTAAAAGAGTTAAAAATATTCCAGAGCCAAGGTCGGATTCCTAATACTCTCTGGTTTTTTATCCAGTAGTTCAATTTTTTTTTTCGGTCATTTATACGCCCGTGCGAAGATTTTTTCTAAACGCTTGCCACATTTCTAATAATGTTCAGAAGCGGTCTTTACATGGTCTCGGAAAAGTGCATTTTCCGACCGTAAAAAATTTTTTAAGACAAAATTGAGGTAACCGGGTCGATAGCTCTGACTCTGAGGAATCTGATGCAGGTTTCATATTTAGTCTATCTATGCTATTTTTGCCCAAAGAGATGTGAAAAGTTTGAGTAACTTTTTAGAAATGTTCTCCAAAAAAACATTTTTCGCGAGGGTTTGGAAAAATTGTTCATACAGGCGTAAAAATGACCGAAAGAAAATTTTAGCTTAAGTTTAAAAAACCAGAGAGTTTGAGTAATCCGACCCTGGCTTTGAAATATTCTTAGCTTTCTTAGTTCAAAAGTTATGATGATTTGAACTTTTAACATACTTTCGCATGTTCGAGCGGATGTGTAAACTCTGTGTTCAGAAGCGGTCTGTACGTGGTCTCGGAAAAGTGCATTTTCCGACCTTAAAAAAAATTTTGTAGACAAAATTGAGGTAACCAGGTCAATAGCCCTGACTCTGAGAAATCTGATGCGTGTCTCAGATTTTGTCTATCTATGCTACTTTTGCCCGAAGAGATGTGGACAGTTTGAGTACTTTTTAGAGATGTGCTCCAAAAAAACAGTTTTCGCGAGGGTTTGGAAAAACTCTTCATACGGGCGGAAAAATGACCAAAAGAAAATTTAAGCTTATGTATAAAAAACCAGAAAGTATGAGGAATCCGACACTGGCCTTGAAATATTTTTAGCTTTCTTAGTTCAAAAGTTACGACGATTTTAAATTTTGTAATTTTTTCGCATTTTCGAGCGAAATGATCCAGCGCGCCAGGTGCGCCGGTTTTTTTGCGGGGCAGTGTATTATTTCCTGAATGGTTGCAATGCTGTGTTATAAACTGTTAGTCCAAAATTACTACGATCTTCCTCTCATTTTTGTAAATATTCAACTGTTGAAACTCTCAATCAAATCTCCAAGTTCTGACCTTATTCTGCAATCGCAGAAATAAGAATTTTAGTGCTATTTACAAATGTTTTGAGGCTCAGTTTATCTGTTTTTTGATACAGCTCTTCCATATTTGATCTAATTTTAATATTTTACCACTTCCAACAAAGTGCGTCGGTCTGTGGTGTACCTGACTGATACAGAGATGGGAAAAAGTAACGCACACCCCTCGAACTTGTTTCCTTATTAATATTTTGAGAATCGAGTTTTGCCGTTATTTTCCATGTCGCATGTCAAGGAGTTACTCTTTTAAGGACCCCATTTTATTTTTTATATTGCATATTCGAAAAGAGCGTACAATTCTAAGCACTTTTGCTTTAACGAAAGTTTGAAATCTCTCTGTGTGTTTGATACATCAAAGGTTTCATACCACTCATTTTCGAAAATCCGTTGCTTTCCTTTAAATGAACCAAAGTTAATCAACTTTTGTTGCAAAAAATTCTATTAAACAAGTACTTCAGGGGGAAAAAACGACACAGCTCAAAAATTTCAAAATCAATTATTGTTGGGCCTCGATATTTTTTTGTCACTTCAAAAAAGTTGGAATGGTCAGTTAGTTTCGAAAAAAAGAGTTGGAATGAAAGAAAACGAACTGAAAATCATATCTAAGATTTTAGTGATGGCTGACAAGCTCTCAAAATCCCCATACTTGTAACCTAAACCAAAGAATTGCCAATTAAAGATTGAGGATCTGAACAACAATGAGAGCCCATTTTTAGAGTTTTCTAGGACATTGATAGGCTTTAGGAGCTTAATAACCGTCAGTGTAAAGAAATATACTGTTTTCAGTTTGGTTTTTTTATTTTTACCATTCTTCGAATAAATTCAGTGATTCCACATTTTTTTGAATATCAAAAGAGTTTTTATGGCCCGAAAATTGATTTGAAGCAAATTTTGGGGAACTGTCGTGTTTTTCAATTTTGAAACCTATTCGAATATAAACTGAACTCCTATACATCGAATACAAAGAAATGTATCGGATTTAAAAAGCTTAGAACTATCCGCTCTATTCAAGCATGCAAATCTACCTCCTTGGAACCCCTAAACTGAGGAATCACCCATAACAGCCCTAAGAGATCAGCCCCCCGACATGGAAAATAACGGCAAAAATTAATTCCCAAAATATCAATTAAGAAAAAGTTGGAGGGGACAATTGTTACTTCTGTCCACGCTTGTGCGTATGTAAACAGAGTGACGCATAGACCAAGTAGCAAGCTTTTAGTGTGGCCAAGCTTTGGCAACTATAATCATTCGGTGAAATACAAACAACGGTCATCAACCTCCTAAAAATTCTGGAAAAAACATTTTCAGCCCCCAAAACCATCTCTTATTGGGGCTGTTCTTTGTTGTGAAAGACCCTCTCACCCCAACATCCTTGGGTTTCAGGGGGTCTAACGTAACGTTTTTCAAAAACGGAGGTATGGCTTGTGATACATCATTGAAAATGTCTGCGAAAGTAAAAAAAAATGATGTCACGCAAAAGTCGCCAAAACCTACCCCTTTCAAAATGGCAGCTTTGTAAAGGTCTGTGGGTTAAGAGAGGTACGTTCAGAAACAAGACTAAACATCGAACAATTCATGCCTAAAACTTTCTTAAAATAAAAACAATGGCCAAAACTGCAAGTCAAACCGACGCTCCATCAAAAGTTACGGCCGATTGAAAGGAACGGGTGGTTTGACTTCCTGGAGGGGCGCCCTAAAATTTTAATTGGCCGTGACAATATGTTAAAGAAGCTGTTAGACTTGTATTTCAGGAGATTGTTCTCTCATTTTAATACCGTTTCACGGGTCTTTTTTCTGAAGGCTCTCCCTTCTAGTCTCTGTCATTTTTAAATGGCCGCAATTTTAGCAGGACAGGCTCGGCAACTCTGGCGTGGCCTCATTATTTTCCTATCTTTCGTATGATGTATCACAAACTGAGCCTTCGCTGTTGAAAATTTAACGCAGGACTCCCTAAAGCCCTAAAACTTTGGGGTGAGTGGGTTTCGCACAATGAGCTAGTTGCACGAGTCGGGGATTTGAGTCCATGTTTGAAGCACAAATCCTTTATGAGCTAAAAACAACTTTTAGCGTTTCGCTAGGTTTTGTGGTTGTGAAGTTATTAAGAATTAAAATATGACCTGTCAGGAAACGACCGTTTGGGTGGGAAACTAGCGGTGGCACTGATTTGACGTCATTACTGCGCACCCTGAGGAAGAGTCCATTCAGTCCGTCTGCGGCCGCTTGCTTCGTATGGCACTTGCTTAGCGACCAACCGAAGCCATCCCACTCCTCACTTGATCTCTTCAAAAACCATCGATCTCACGTATAGAATAATATAAGAACCAAATCAAAAGAGCATACAATTCCTACGGAAATCTTTGTAGTTTAATTTGGCCTCTTTCAACCGGGACGGTGCCACGCCCTTGACTGATGGACTTACATTTTCTTTCTCTCTCCCATTCCCTCCCACACACTATCTATTTTTCTCGCGCTTTTGAATGCATGCGTTCAAGATACACAAGATGGCTCCGGTGGCTGATCCAGAAAAGTTTAGGGGTAAAAAGGTAAGCACAATAACAAGATTTGAAAATTGGAGCGTCGCAGGAGAAACTTTTCATGCGTTTTCTAATTAAAAAATGTAAACTGTATCTTTCACCCGCTCACTCTTTGTTTTCACAGTTTGAGATATCAAAAATCAAAATTTATTATATTCCCTTTCTCAATAACTATGTTCGTTTTTCAAAAATTACATGTTATATTGCGTGATGGCCATCAAGTATGTGATGAATGCAACAACAAAATGTAAATCAAATGATCAAACAAAAACAAAAACAGAGAACAGAAAAAAAGGAAAATTAAGGGTTCCTTCATAAAGCAGCCCCCACCCGAACGAAGTCGGGCTGCCACCTAGTTGGAAATAAATATAGAATTTTCGATTGGGGCCTATATTCGCCCCTCTCGGATTCTCTTATTTTCCAACATATATCTCAATTCATCTAAGAAAGTCCTCATCTTATAAGGTAAATGCTAAGATATAATTTTGAGGGTCATAAAATTTCCTATCAACCTGCTTTTATATTAGTCGGAAGCTTTAGGGATTTCAGGTTGAAAACAACTTATAGAAACAGAACATCGGACAATTCATGCACTAATCCACACTTTTCGGAAATTTTCCAAACTAGTCCGGCGTTGCCCCTCCAGCAACGCCGTGACCGTGCATTACATTCATCAACGCAGTGCTTCAATGCCTCGACTATGAAAAATGTGGCACTCCTGGAACTTCGGCAACACATAGACAGCTGCCGTATTTTCTTCATAATCGACCGAACTTATCTGCTGACAGAAATGCACTGGATAAAACTACAATGCAGTGTGTCAAAGTCGCAGTCGTCTTTCGCACACATGTGGCGGCTCTGTGTTCTTCGCTTTTGCACAAAAACTCATTTGAGCCGCCGAGATGCTTTGTCTAGATTCAGTCTTCTTCAATGAATGAAAAAGCCTTTTGAATCGCGCGGAACACCTATTTGAGGGGGGGGGGGTAGTTGTATACTCGAATAAATCCAGGTGTCGATTATGATTGTTCCTTTATTACACTACTTCTTCGTAACCTCATCGATAACAAACATTACGGAAAAGTCATAGAGAGAGATGGAGGGAACACGACTCGAGACCTGTCTAACTCTCCTCCAAAACCTGACTGTCCTCATTTTCATTTTCGTGCATCGAGTCTGACACTCGACGAGTCGCGGCGGGAGCGCATGCGCCTTGCAATCCTGCGTCAGCTTCCCTCCCGGCCTCGCGGTCGCCAGGCTCGACAGCTCAAGTTTACCGTTTCAACGTCGTTTTCTCTCTGTCTCTCTCTTCTTCTTACACATTTTACTCAAAATTCACTCTTCCTCTCCTTCCGCCTCTCGGGGCTCCTACATACCTCCTTCTTGGGTGAAAATATAAGATTGAATAAGCCTATATTTTTCCCCAAAGGTTGTCTGCGGTGACTCCAGTGAGACGGGAGTATGAGGAGAGTGGGGTTTATTTACATGACAAGGAAACTGGTATAAAAATGTACTGATAATAAAATTATTTAAAAACAATGAAACTTAATAAATTATTAAAGCTAAATTATTTAAGCTATAAGTATAAGCTATAAGCTATAAGTATATAAAGCTAAGTTAAATAAGTTATTTACGCTTTGAAGCAAGTACAAAAAAAAGTAATGAAATACCACGTTACAAAAAGAATTTACGAACCACATTTAGGATAAAAGTATTCGCCAGTATTTTCACAGCCATTCGCCATTTAATTTTAGTAACTGGTCTCCTGATAGTTCTTCTTGCATGCACAGTCGCTGCCTCTTTCTTTGTCTCACCCGGCGTTTGTGGCCTTTTCCTTGTTTTCGCTTTTTGGTTGACGGTTCATCCCCGACTGGTTCCGTTTCCGCCTCCTGTGATGGCAGCATGGTTTTACATTGCAGCGAAAGATATTGCTGTTGTTCTTGTTTTTGTTGTTGTTGTTGTTGTTGTTGTTGATGATTCATTCGGGGTTTTTCCGGATTTTGGTTTTTTTGAGATGTCTTTCGATGTATCATACACCGGGGCTGGCAGTTTTCTGTTGTTCTTTTCGGTGGTTTCTTCCAGTCTCCGGATTTTTCTAACTGCATGTGCCATTTTCTTACTAACGGTTTAAAGGTGTTTATGGTGCGCTTATTGTGGATCTCAGTCAGATTCCATGCTTGTGTTTCTACTTCATAGATGAACTCCGATGGGTCCCAATTTTCTTGGTTTTTTGGCGGTTTCATTTCTTTTTCTTTTTCTTGCAGCTTTTCGGTGTCTTTCGGCGCATTTTTCATTTGACAGTGGGCCGCAGTAGTCGAACCCAATTTTCGCAAAAACCGTTCCCGGAATCTTGTGTGACGCATTTTTCCATATTTTTCGTGATTTTGTGTGTGTTTCGCGAATTGGCACGTTTCGCACGAGATAACGTATTTTCTAATGTTTTCGTCCATTTTCCTCCAATAAACTTGTTGTTTCGCTTTTTTCAGAGTTTTGACCACTCCTAAATGGCCCACAAAAGTGTCATCATGTAGTTGATACATGATCGCCTCTTTCATGTGTTCTGGTATCACTGCCAATTTCCGGTTTTCATGAGATTTTTTCCAAAGGATGTCGTTATCTAGGAAGTAACTTCGGGCTATTTTCCGCTCGTGGCGATTTGTCTCATTTTTTCTTTCCAGAATTTGTATCATCTCTTGTAGAGTTTGGTCTTTTCTTTATTCTTCAGCCAATTTTGTATGGTCAATATTCAGTTCTGCTTCGTTGGCTGGTTCTTTATTTACAAGATTTACGATGCCCACGTTTGATGGATACCTGCTAAGGCAGTCACGAACAGTGTTTAGTTTCCCTCTTTTGTGGGCTATCTCATATTGAAATTCTGATAATTTTAATGAGAGTTTCGTAAGCCGCATTGATGGTGACTCTACTTTGTTGATGTAACAGATCGCCTGGTTGTCTTTGAAAATTTTGAATGGGGTATTCCATAAAAATGGGAGATATTTTTCGAGGCCGAAAGTGACAGCTAATAATTCTCTTTCACAAATACTCCATGATTTTTCTGGGGAACTGAGAACTCTGGACATAAATGCAATCGGTTTTATGTCTCCATTTGCGTACTTTTGGTTTAACACGACCGATATCGCAATATCGCTGGCATCCGTATGGAGTTCCAATGTTGCTGCTTCGGAGTCGTAATGAGCTAGCACCGGGGCGGTCGTTAGTGCTTTTTTATGATGTCCAATGAACGTTGGCAGTCTGCGTCCCATGTGAATTTGATGATTTCCTTGTTAGATGGATGAGTGGCACACTCATTTCCGCCAGATTTGCGATGTGGGCTCGATAGAAGTTATCCATCGCTAAAAAGGATCTGACATCTTTAACTTTTTTTGGTATAGGCATCTCTAAAATTGCTTCAATTTTCTTACTATTTGGTTTCGTTCCATCTTTGTTAACTGTGAACCTGAGGATGTCAATTTAATCCATGGCTAGTTTGCTTTTCTTGGGTTTCCGTTTTAAGTTTGCTTTTCTGACTAATTTAAAGAATTCTTCTCGTTTCTTGATGTGTTCCTCAAATGTTTTCGAAAAAATTATACAATCGTCCATGTAAACTAGAAGAGTATGGTATAATAATGGACTAAAAATGGTAACCATCATTTTTGTCAACCTAAGAGGTGCTATATTTAGCCCTTGTGCCATGCATGCGAATTCATAGTGGCCGTCGTAGGTGGAAAATGCCACAATTTTGCCGCTTCATCTGTGAGTTTTTGTTGGAAATATCCGTCTTGCAAGTCGAAGACCGAATATATGGCCGAATCATTCAAGCTGTGAATGACGTCATCGACTCGTACTAATGGGAAATTTTCTGGTTTGATTTTCTCATTCAGCTTCCTGAAATCAATGCATACTCTGTATTGGCCTTTTTCTTTCTTTGGTACTGGAAGTAATGGACTACTGTACGGTGAAATGGAGGGTTTTATGATCTGTGCTCTCAGCAATTTTTCAATGTATTCCTTTATGAGCGTTCGTTGTTGTTTTCCCGTTCTGTATGGTGCGCGGTGGATTGGCACGTCGTCAATTAGTTCGATGTTCTGAGGAGGAAAATTTGCTTGCCCTCCCTTGAATTCACAATCTGACCATACGAATATGTCCTGATATTTTGAGATAAGGGCTCGGAGTAGAGATTTTTTCTCATCGTCAAGCTTGTCATTGATTTCCAGCTCGCTTAAACGATTTTTTGATGTCTCGATTGTCACTTGGTTAACTTGTAAGGGTTTTGGTTCCGACATTACCTCGTTTTTCTTGTTTATTTTGCTGTAGTAAAGTTCAACTTCTGAGATTATGCCTAACTCATAATTTTTCCAAAGCTTAGCTGGTAACGGGTTCCGATTGTTTATTTTCATTTTGACGAACTTATTCATTTCTATAACTCTGTTTGGTGTCCACAATTTCTTGGTTGTTCTTGATCCTTCAGAAAGGTCTAAAAATTCCGAGTTCATAATTTTCGGCATTTACTATTTTGAATTTTATGGTCCTTTCTTCATACGGCGGAATAATGACATCGTCGCGTAGTAATAACTTTGTTTCCTTTCGATTTTGGTTTGGTGATAAGTTTTCTGCAGCGTGTCGAAGTCTCATATACTCTGCGTCAGCACTTTCTGCCGTGCCTGTCACGATCCGAGGTTTTTTTTCGAAGTCTTCAGTTTTTTCTAGTCTGTTGAATTCTCGGGGCGGTCTTATGTCATTGACTTGTGTTTTGATGAACTCGCAATTTACATGCTTTTCTTGTCTTACCTCGTTAGTTGCCTGGGCCTGAGTTGTTGACCGTGTTTTTTCGCCTGTGCAGCGATTATTTGTACTTTGCGCTGATGCGTTCACTTAGAATTCACGTTCTTGTGCAATTTGAAATGTTATCTGATTCTTCTCAAAATCGTTTTTTTTCACGTATTTCATATTGAAATCATTTCCGATTAAAATGTCGTTAGATATTGAGTCTGACACTTGAGTTTCATATAGAATTTTTCTCCCTGCAATTTCCAAAACTATTCGAGTTTTTCCAATGATGTTTAACCCCCTTTTGTTAGCTGTTGTTAACTCGATCTTTTGGTTTTTTTTCTACTTTTGACATATTGATTAGTGATGACCTTACAACAGTAGTGCACGCTCCTGTGTCTATGCATGCTTTGATTTCTGTGCCATTTATTTTTGCGACTATTTTTAAAGGAGTAATCCCTGTGGGTTGTTCATGCGATATTTCAGAAATTTTACTATAGAGTTGAAGTTCTGTGGGTAATGTGATGTGATAACCTCCGTAAATTGTTATGCGCATTTGATCTTTTCGTAGGTTGATTTTTGAATTATGTCGGATATTGAAATAATTCCCTATTAATATGTCGTGACTTAGATTTTTCACTACACACTCTCTTGCGGGAAATAAGATGTTTCCTGGGAAATTTAACTATATTTTAGTCATACCGAGTATGTTCATTTCTTCCTTACTTGCTGTTATAATCTTGATTTGATTTTCCTGGGGCTCTATTTTTCCGGCTATTTTCCTTGATAAGAGGGTTAATGCGGAGCCAGTGTCAATTAATGCTGATACCGTGTTCTTGTTTACTGTGCCTCCTGTTAACGTCAGCCCTGAGGCGCATCCTATTGTTAATATCTCTGCTTTCTTATCAACCCTTGTTGACTCTTTGATAGTTTCATTTGTCAAGTCTGCAATCTTGGCCACAGACTTAGACACTCGGTGTATGTGGCCTTCCTGCCGAGTGTCTAGTCGTTTCCCGAACTTCTGTCTTTTAAATCTTCTTCCCGTTTTCTACATTTTGCTGCAATATGACCGGGTTTTTTTCAATAATCGCAGACAATTCTTCCGGATGGAGTGCGGCTTCGGTTTCGATATGTATTTGGTCCAGGGGTGGGTGATCGGTCTTTCGTTCTTCTTTCTGCGCTCCTGTCCCTCTCGTTGTCACGATAGCTGCGATCTCTTCTCGAATTCCTATTTCAGCTGAGATCACGATTCCGTTCCCGGCTTGAGTTTCGCCGGTTCCTGTTTTCACGGTCCCCATAGTTCCTATCCTTGCTGAAATTCCTTGCTCTGTTTTCGTCGCCATGGTTTCGGTTCTATTGAAATCCCTATCCCGGCTGTAGCTTCTATTTCTGCTTGATTCTCGATCGCGGCTGAAATCCCGGTTTTTGCTGTAATCACGTTGTCTGTTGTTACTGACTCGGTCATGGCTGAAATTTCGGCTGGAATTTTCACGACTATGATTTCGGGTCGTGAAATCAACGCTGGGGTCTCTATAAGACTTTTCCTCGCGATATTTGCGATCACAGCTGAAATCCCTACGTTTATCCCTACGATCATAGCTGTCGTAGATTCGTCTCGATCTTGAATCTCGTCTGTAATGGTCGTCTCTGTCACGTTCGTATGGATCTTTTCTCGATCTGCGGCTGTCAGTTGAAAAGGTTACTTGATTTTCCTCTGATTTGGCGTTATTTAAAACTAGTTTTTCAATTTTTTTCAAGTAGTAACTCCGCCAATGGTTCGCTCGCTTGTGTTCTTGGTGATTGCAAAACATTTGTTGACGTTTTAAGATTCTCCTGCGATTGATTTGCCATTATAAGAGATCGCTCAACCAACTGTACATTCTCTCTTAATGTGCGCAAATTGGGGTTATTTAAAAGAGATAGGAGGAAAGCCATTTTCGGTAAGAAACCTGTGATAATGCGCTCAATGAGCTCCTGATCAGTGAGTTTATGGCGGATGTTTTTTGCCAAATAAATCTTCTGATTTATGTAGTCTTTACAAGTTTCGTGGGGTTTTTGCCTGTACTTTTCAAATTGCATGATTTCACTGGTACATTTCAAGGTTCCTTGATATTCAAATAAAAACTCGTCTTTGAGTTCCGGCCAATTTAAATTTCTGAGGGTCTGCTTGTAATTTCTGTACCAAAGTTCCTTGGTCTTTTCCATAGCAATATGGAAATATCTGCATTTTTTCATATTGCTCCATTCTCCGAATTCGGCACTTTGTTCGAATTGATAAATGAACTCCAATGGATTTTCCTATTCGAATCAGGTGGTCCTAATTTCGGTGGTTGGGCGTACAGTTAAATGTACGGCTCAGAAAGACTCCAGCGTGGATCCCAAAATTGATTTGGGTTGAGCTGAACTCCCGGGTTTTCCTGGCGTTGTTGTTGTTGACTATTTGCGTTAGCATTATTGGTCCTATTTCTATCCTCATCTAAAAAATAATGTCGCGCTTCTTGATCTTTCATTAACTGACGACTCTGAATGGGGTGGTTCTCTTGCTGTTTACTGGAATTTGCATTTTTCCGATAACCTTGAAATTTCGTCCTATTTGCCCGAATATTTAGCGGTTGGATTTGATGCTCTTCTACTCCTAGACGTCCCCCGGCTATCACGTGGTTTGCGGATGACTTATTTCGTGAGATTGTCCTCCAACTGCCTCCCGCAGACTCATACGAGTCGTGTTATTAAATGAATCAAACTGATCAGTCACCTCTTCAGGGCGAACATTTTGTATGTTTTTCTCCTGAATTAAAACTTGTGCCGCTAAATGCTCTCTTAAATATTCTGGTGGATTAGTCATCTGTTTGTCTATCGGCTGGATGATTGCACCGGAATATTGTTGATCAATTTTCGTCTCATTCTGCGCAACGGAGTGGCTGGGTTGGGGCTCTAGAAATTCAACAGCCTCATTCGGATTTTTTTGATTCTGAAGTTTATTGGGATTGGTTTTCAAATATTGAAGAACCTCAATAGCTAGCTTAATGTTTGGATAAATGTACGGTAACCCTAAATCCGCAAATTCTGCTTCTACCTCTGCTTTAGTCAGCTTGGATATGTGCTTTGAGCGTTCCGTTTGAAAGTTAAATGGCTGTTCGTCAGTGAACGTAGGGGAAAATGGTGGGTTGACGTTTGACGTTGACTCTCCTTGGACTCCGAGGTCCTTTGGGTCAATTTCATCAAATTTGATATTGTTACAATATGGTTCCGGTACTCTACAGCCGAGTGTATTCTCGATGTACTCTATGATGATTTTAGGCTCCAATTTCTTTAAATATTGATAAATAGTGCGGGGACGACCGGGCAGCACTGATATCGATGGGAATTGTTGCTTTACCAGTCCCATGATCAGGGGTATGGGCTGTCCCTTGTCCAACGGAAACTTCGGAAAATACACGTTTTCAGTTGCCTCTCCCTTCCCGCGGTTCGATCGGGATTCGGAGACCAACGATAGACGCGCATTGAGGTCCCACTTCTAACAATACCAGTCCTGAGAGCGTGACCTGAACGACGCGACGCGGGCGTCCAGAAATCAGGCCCGATCGCAGTGGGACGGAATAGGAATAAAAGTGACTCTCTTGTAGCGCGGTACACGTGGGTCGCGGTGCAGGACCGTATGACTGAGGAGTGAGGGTCGCGCGGGTGTTAAATTAAGAATCTATTAATAACATTAGATATTGACCTTCATACAGCTCCTATCATATTCTTAAGCTGACTGTTGATTACTTCTTAGATCTATATTTGTATTTCCATTTTTGCGTATAAAACTCTTAATCCTTGATAACGATGTCCAATCTACAGCATCGAGCGAGAGACTTGAGTCCACTCTCGCTCAGTTATACTTTTGCAAGTTCACTTTGTTTTTGGTGTGAAATATTTTTTTCTTAACTTTTACTTGTTTGTAAAAATAAATCTTTTTTAAAAAGTTAATTCTACGAAAATAGAATTTAATCCGGGAACGGGACGCGGAACGCGGCGATCGAGCTTTATTTTTACTATGTAGATTATTATATAGATTCCCTGATTGACTTTGAAAATGAAATATGAAATTATACTTCATTCGAAAAGAGAAAGAATGACCAACAGTGCAGGGAAGCACTATACTCGTGAAATAACTTGCGTCCCTAGAATAATTTTACTCAACATTTTTACCAGGGTACCGAGAACACGAAAAAGTTAAAATAGTGCTTTAAGAATTCGTTTTTGACTCTTCCCTCTCATCTCCTCAATCCATGAACCTAAATTGAAAAAGATGAGTCTGATTTAACTGTATCATACGCAATTACGCACCTCCATCAACTTAGAAAAAATCCAAAAACGCTTTTCAGGGCCACTCCTTTTTGGAGATGCGAAAATCTATCCAAGCGTAATAATTTGAAATTAATGCATTATTATCCATTAAACAGGTACAAAGGCTGTCCCGTAAAAATCCGGGCTGACGCTGTAACTCAAAAAATAAGTGACTTATTTAGCTAAAATTGGACTCATTTGAAAGAAAAAGTAGAACCAAATCAATTGAGATAAAAATCAGCTTATTTGAACAAAAATTGACTAAGTTATGGCAGTTTGAACATGGGATGTAAGGAAACACCCTACCTTTTTTAGAGCATTTGTTTTCTTTGTAGAATTAGGCCGTAAAACTTTCCAGGGGTTCTGTTTACAACAAAAATGACTGGACAACGTCGAAGACAACTTGACAAGTTGTAAGTTGAAACGACCTGACATCCACCGTTTAGACCGAATTTGGCTCCCTGGGATTTCTGGCTATTCCCGGAATTAAAGACAGCTCTCCGCGGCTAGCGATTCGAAACACGGGCAGCAATCCAGAACGAAGTCCCAAAATTCTTCAAAAGCATCCCTCAGGAAGAATTCAAGAAGACTATGATTCAAAAATAGAAGGAACGCATGGAAAAGTGCATAAGGTTCAAAGGAAGATACTTTGAGAAAGAGCGAGAGAAGCTTGAAGATTCCGAGGATAGCGGTGATGAAGAGTTTGTAAATTTTGATGAGAATAAATTTTTGCTCTAAAAACGGTAGGGTGTTTCCTTACATTCTATGTTCAAGCTGCCATAACTTGGTAAATTTTTGTTCAAACAAGCTGGTTTTGGTCTCAATTGATTTGTTTTTACCTTTTCTTTCGAATGAAACCAAATTTAGCTAAATAGGTTGCTTAGTTTTTGAGTTACAGCGTCAGTCCGGATATTTACGGGACAGCCTTCGTACATTACGGTAAAAGCTGTAGTTCGGTGAACTCTTGCCAAATCCTACTCAGAGCCGTTTTTGCTATGTTTGTGGAATATATAAGTGGAACGTGTTCGCCGCACTAGTGCTCTTTTGACTTGACCGTGGTAGCTACCGCCACTTATAATTTAGGTTAAGAGATTCAAAATGATCATTTGATTAATTTCTTCTGATATTTTCTAATAGGAGTCCATCGGTATGTCTATATAGTATTCCAACAGCAAAAAGGTCTGATAAATTATGAAGACGAGATTAAACTAGGAAAACTGTAAGTATGATAGTAAAATTCAATATTTAAAACCACGCATAAACCTACGAGACAATGGTGTGGCCCCCCCCTTTTTTTTGCTTTCATTCGTTTTTTCTAAGACTTCAAACACTCATTTACTCCGACAAAATTTATGATCGTGACTCTTCGATTATCAGGGAATTCCACAACGAGACTGCTAAAAGTATAACCACAGCATTAGTTGACCGTCAAAAACCCGGCCTATCGAACCTTTATTTTAAACATTACTTTTTTAACATTGTTGAAAACAGTTTTTGTTCAATTTTCTCTTCTCCTATTGATTTTCTTAAGGCCAACTGAGCTCTCGCTCAAGAGCCGTTCATAATTTTAACAGATGTCTGATTTGGATTCTGATAGATGTCTGATGCTTATACCATGCCTCCAGAGATCGCGACCACCCACATCCTAACACTGCTTTAAGCCGAGATGTCCATTTGGAACAATGTTGTGCTTGACTTCGGGAGCATGATGTCGATGTTAGATGACATCGAAATCGGACATCTGTTAAAATAAAGAACAAATAAGGACAACTATACACATGCAGCCGAATTGTAGAAGAGGTGAATGATTTTGTTGCAAAATCGCTGCAAAAAATAATTCGAAATATGTTAAACTATCTTTTGCGGGGGTCAAAATTTTGGGGTCCTTCCGTTTAGAGGGGTAACTGGCCCTCAACTCAAAATTTTTAAAAGGCAACCCCTATCTTGTGATACATCGCTTGAAAGAACATATAAGTATAAGACTTTTGGCGTAAACCTAAGGTCAATATCGTTTTTCTTTAACGAGTTATCGAAGGTCACAGTTCGACATGGACCTTTTTTCAAAAAAGCATTACTCCACTTTAAGATACCGGAATTTAAAAAGCTAGGAGACTTAAATACCCTAAAAAGCAAGAGCTTTTCAGACGAAAATACAACTTTTACGCAAATTTAGTCAATGTTAGGACTTTGCTCCCCTAAAATTTTTTAACGTTTCCCCTGGGGGGGGGGGCTAATATCAAAAACTCTGAGAGACGACCCCTATCGTGTGATACATCAATCGAAAGGTCATTAAAACTGAGAATTCTGGCGCAAAGAAGAGGTCGATATCGTTTTTCACGTTCGAGATTTCGAATTTTGAAAATCGAACTTTGACATTCGATATCTCGAATATGAAAAACGATATCGACTTCATATTTGTGCCAAAACATTCAGTTTTAATGTCCTTCTGATTGATGTATCACACGATAGGGGTCGTCTCTCAGAGTCTCTGATAAAAACTCCCCTGGGGGGCCTAAACGTTAAAAATTTTCGGGGGCGCTGAGTCTTTGGCTAAACTTTGACTAAATTTGTGAAAGAGCCGTATTTTTTTCTGAGAAGGACTTGATTTTCAAAGTATTTTAGACTCTCGATCTCTCGGTGCGAGGGTGACGCAAGCCATTGGAAATATGTACTGACCGCATCGTAATCTCGAAGGTTCGCAATTTTCAGTGCTTATAACTTTTGAACTGATCATTTACCCGGATCGCATTTTTTGCCAACCGAAAGAACATAACTAAGACTTTTATATTTAAAGTTATTTATTTTATGCGCGTACTTTTTAGACTCAAAAAACCAACTTTTCTTGATCCAAAAATTGAAAAATCGAAAAAAGTTTGTCTATAAGTTTTTAAAATTGGACTTTCATACACATCAATCGAAAGTTCTTATAAAGAGATATTTTTTGGCTTAAAGTACTAGTCAAAATATAATTGTGAGCGAACTTATGGGACTTTGAAATTTTGACTTTGAGCCCCCCCCCCCCTCTTAGCAGTTGACCAAAATGAAAAAAATAGACATTTTTGAACGTATCTCGAAGAGATCTATCTACCCTGAATTTATGGATGGATGATTAATGGACCCCTGATATATTTTAGGATAGCCTATTCCTTATGGAGGCTGAACCAACCTCTTTTTGCATATTCCGCTTTTGGAAATGAGACTGAAGAAAAAGTTGTATTTTCTTAATTCTGATTTCTCGTCTGAGTGCGTTCACCAATGTTTATAGACGAAAATTAATATACCGAAATGTCCTTTTGAGGTAAATTTGATAATAACAAGCACTATGGCTCATTCTCGTGCCCTTACTTATCTCGTGTGGGCGAAAGTATACATATAATTATACACCAATCAGTACATATATTGTTCGACAAATTTTCAGACCAAATGATGCTGGCAGGAAAAAATTCAATGCTGTAGACTTTTCTCAAAAATACAGTTTAGGGGAGGCAATTGCTGTAACATTTTTCAGAATGGAGTGGGATGAATCTTATCAAAACTCAACTTTGCATCTGTGAGCAGGTCCTAAGAAGCAAATCATTGTTTTTGTGACTAGTTTGAAACTTTTATTTTTAACAACCACTTTTTTGGTTCATAGACGGATTACTTTCGACGAAATCACAACTTTTTGTTAACTCATCTTAAAATGTTTTTATGACATGATTCTTGTAAATACTGTAACGATATTTGTAAACACTTTTTCATCAATCAAAAAAAACAAAAACAAAAGACGCTCAAAAAAGAAGGAGGCAACCTAAACAGTGTCAGCATTAATTTTTATTTCATTTTTCGTTGCTGCTTGGCTCTAGATTCGGAACATTATACACCACAATAAAAAAAAAAAAAATAAAATAAAAATAAAAAGTAATAATAATTATGAAATACCCAAATTCCGCTAAAAACCCGGCCTGAAAACGCGTCACTAAATGCAATATTCACAAATGCTGAAACAGCAAATATGAATTTATTTAGAATCGCATAATTTTCCCTATTTCAGCAAACATATTGTGGAATGAGATGGCAACGCCGTGAACACGGATACGCAACGAGCACAGAAGCGGAGTGGGGGGCATAGTGAAGGCTCATGCGCCTCTTCTTCCATCAGAGTAACTCTTCTTCCTTTCAAATCATCTATCCCACTGGGCGGCCTTTTCGTAGCTCGTATAGGTGTAGTTACGAGGGTGGTTTGGCTCATACTCACTCTATTTCGGGCGGCCTCATAACAAAGATCGTAGAGAACTAAAGTGAGCTCATACCGGGCGGCTTAACCTCGCTCGTATAGGTATTGAGTGCATGAAAAGGGGGGAACAGTAAAAATCGGGAAAAGGCTACGCCACAGTATTACAGTAGAAATTGTTAACGCTAATGTGGCACACTTTAAATGTAGATGCATTACTTACCAAACACTTTGATTCGCATAGCTAGAAAATTAGATTTGTTAAGTTTGCAGTTTGCCAAGGGTGCAAATAAGTTAAAATTCAGCAAAATTTGCGTTTTCGAGAGTATCGCAAGTCCGTTTTTGGTTCAACACCCATCTTAAAGGATTGCTGGTTTCGCTAAAAAAATGTTGTAATTTTTGCAAATGAAATTGCTAGTCTTGCAAAAATTTTGTGGTTCACGCAAAATTGGTGAAGTTGTCTCATCATTATGAATATTGTGGTTTTTGCGACGAATTTGCAGGCCGGGTTTTTAGTAAAACTTGGGTATTTCAGTGATATTATTTTTTCATTGCATCACTATTTCGCTTAAGTCACGTGTCGTTACTGCACAGGGTAGGCTAAAAATCCACGAACCCTTTAATAAATTTTGAACGGCTGCAGATAAAAAAACCAAGCTTGATGGATGTTTATAACTTAATAGGAACTACCCTTAAGGGAGGTCAACATTTTGTAGCCTTCTCCCGGAAGGGGGGTTTCGCCCCCTAACTAGACATTTCCAGATGGTAACCCCTATTTTGTGATACATCATTCAAATGGACATAACATTCTAAGACTTTTGGCACAAACTGCATGTCGATATCTTGATTTTCATTCGAAAAGGTCAAAGGTCGAAGTAGACCCATTTTCAAAAATTCGTGGTGCCCCTTAGAACTGCCCGAATTGGACAAACTGTATGTAGATGAAAAATAATCTACTAAGCGTATAATTTCTAGTAAAATTGTCAAAATTTATGTAAAATATAAAATAAATGATTTTTTGACCTTTGAAGATTGTTCACGTTTTTCGACTTTTCCGAGACTGCGACCTCCGATGTGACCATTTTAAATACTCAAAGAGGAATGGAAATGAGTTTCTCAAATGTCATTGACCTAATTCTTTTTAAGGCTCGGACACTGCGAAGCTCCAGGCAGTCGTTAATTTGAGTATCTAATCTGATTCGATGAGCTATGTTCCATACTTTTTTCTTCTTTCTCTTCTCCGCTCTTCATTTTATTCGTTTTCTTCTTTCTTATGAATATTCTGATCATTACAACGGTACCCATGTTCTTTGCATGCGTCTGTTTTCAATGTCGGTTCAAACTGCCACTTCAATGCAAAGAACTTGGAGGCATTTTCATTATGATAGTGACTCTTTTGGACTGAGCACCTTTTGAACAGTCAATGACATTCGAGAAACAAATCCAATCCTCTTTGCGTATTTAAAATGGTCACACCAGAGGTCGCAGTCTCGGAAAAGTCGAAAAGTGTGAACAATCTTTCAAGGTCAAAAAATCATTTATTTTATAATTTTACATAAATTTTGACATTATTACTAGAAATCAGACGCTTAGTGGATTATTTTTCATCTACAGTTTGTCCAATCGGGACAATTCTAAGGAGCGCCACGAATTTTTGAAAATGGGTCTATTTCGACCTTTGACCTTTTCGAATGAAAATCAAGATATCGACATTTAGTTTGTGCCAAAAGTCTTAGAATTTTATGTCCTCTTGAATGATGTATCACAAAATAGGGGTTGCCATTTGGAATTTTCTAGGTAGGGGGCGATAACCCCCCCCCCCCCTACCGGGGGAAGGCTGCAAAATTTCGACCTCCCTGAAAGGTAGGTCCTTTTAAATTATAAACATCCCCCAAGTTTGATTTTTTTATCTGCAGCTGTTCAAAAGTTATTAAGGGGTGCCACCCAGCCGGCAAATCGATGTTGCCACAATATTGCTGCAACATTGCAACGTCCCAAGAAATATTGCCAGGCAATGTTGTGGCAATGTTCAGGCAATGTTTTTTTTAGGACATTGCCGCAATGATTTCTAAGCAACGTTGCCGCAATGATTTCTAAGCAACGTCTCCGCAATTATTGCTAGGCAACGTCCTTTTGAAATCCCTTTTTAAGTAATAAATTTACGCATCTGCTGTTTCATTCTCATTACGTCTCATACCGACAAATTTCTCACCATCCACCCCCCCCCTCTCTCTCTCTCTCTCTCTCTCTCTCTCTCTCTCTCTCTCTCTCTCTCTCTCTCTCTCTCTCTCTCTCTCTCTCTCTGTGTCCCTCTCTCGGTGTCACTTACAACACTCCTCAGTCCTCAGTGCTTATAATGTATTGCCAGCAACCGCGGCGGGGGCTGATTTCACTATGGAAATTACAAAAGTAAGGAAGAATCATTCGTATACAAAGCAATCAGGTTTGAAAGTTTGTTCTCTACTTTGGTCTGCAAAGTTTAATAGCTTCTAGAGTTATCAAAATTTTATATATATATATATATATATATATATATATATATATATATATATATATATATATATATATATATATATATATATATATATATATATATATATATATATATATATATATATACAGGGTGTCCCAAAATTGATAGTAAATATTTTTACCACGTATTTTTGGGGCCAAAATAAGACTTTTTTTTCCTATGAACACGTGTCCGAAAATGCCCCCCCTCGGAGCTACAGCCCCCCAAAGTTTTAAAAAAAAATCGGTTTCTCTTCGATTCTAGCAACGGATCTCCGTAAAAATGGATGAAAATTGGTTTCCAAGGGTAATTTTAGGCGTTCTTTCCGATTCCGGGGTCGAAAATTTCCGAAAGGGTCAAGAAAGGGGGGTTTGAGGGGAGTTCCAATTTTAAATTGAATAATTTTTTAGTGCTCCGTAAGAAAATGAGAAAAATAACAAAAGAATCTAATGGAACAAAACAAAAGGAACATTTTTGATCACTTGTGTTTTTTTCATTAGACACACGGAAAACGAGTAAAATCGATTTTTCGCCGGGAGCGCACAGCCCGATAGCGCTGCTCTGTGCACTCAACTGACTCAACGATTGACTCGACGCAACGCGGCACTGAAACAGCGCTATCTGGCTGTGCGCTCCCGGCGAAAAATCGATTTTACTCGTTTTCCGTGTGTCTTATGAAAAAAACACAAGAGATCAAAACTGTTCCTTTTGTTTTGTTCCATTAGATTCTTTTGTTATTTTTCTCATTTTCTTACGGAGCACTAAAAACTTATTCAATTTAATATTTGAACCCCCCTCAAACCCCCCTTTCTTGACCCTTTCGGAAATTTTCGACCCCGGAATCGGAAAGAACGCCTAAAATTACTCTTGGAAACCAATTTTCATCCATTTTTTCGGAGATCCGTTGCTAGAATCGAAGAAAAACCGATTTTTTTTTAAAACTTTGGGGGGCTGTAGCTCCGAGGGGGGGCATTTTCGGACACGTGTTCATAGGAAAAAAAATTCTTATTTTGGCCCCAAAAATACGTGGTAAAAATATTTACTATCAATTTTGGGACACCCTGTATATATATATATATATATATATATATATATATATATATATATATATATATATATATATATATATATATATTTTTTGCGGTACCATGTGGGAGGATTTAAGGGGAATCAGTTTGATTCATTAAACTTTGCAAAAAACTAGTTTTGAGCTTTAGAGAGCTTTCCAAAAATGTGAGATTCTCGAGCAATACCTCTGAAAATTTCACGAAACATCGCAAAGGAAAGAAATATTGCAGAAACATTGCCACAACATTGCCTGGCAATATTTCTTCGGACGTGGCAATGTTGCAGCAATATTGTGGCAACATCGCTTTGCCGGCTGAGTAGGTTTAGTTGAAACTTGAATCTTTGAAACAATTAAAGCTACCAAAGAAATAGATATTTTGTTCAAACCCAGGCGAGCACAAAGAAATTTTGGGGGGGGGCAGCAAATTTTAAGTGGAGATGTGAACATTGCAAAAATGTTCACACTGCGGAAAGGTTGCTATCAAGTTATTTTTAATGCTGTCACAATATCACCTTGAAATCTTTTGCTGCAACATCGATGGACAACATTGCCGAAGTATTACTTTGAAATGTTGCCGCACAGTGTTGCAATAATGCTTTTTTTCCAGTGTTGACACAATATTACCTTGCAATCTTGTAGTAACAATATTAAGCAGCGTTGCCGAGTTATTACTTTGCAATGTTTGCTGTGAAATGTTGCTTCGATGTTGAATTGCAGTGTTGGAAAAATATCATCTTGCAACATTGCCTTACACGGTTCCTCCAATATTGTAGAGCAACATAACCGAATTCATAACTTTCCAATGTTGCCATGCAATGCTGGTGCAACATTGCGACAACATTATCGTTGCAATTTTTTCTTGCCAATGTTGCCACAAACATTGCACATTGCCCGCTTGCCGGGTGGGCAGGAATTTTAGCTCACCCTCTATAGTAGGGGTGGTCGATTTTTGTGATTTTTTGAAATGGCTTTCACAACCCTGACAAAAAGTTGTCTTTGGTGATGAAAAGAAGATTGGTGCAAAGAAATCCAAAATCGGTTGACACTTAGGTCTCCCGAAAGTGCAAAAAGGGCGTAAGTCCCAAAATTGGATTTTTGAGAAATTTGCTATATCAAGTCCAGCTGCAAATGACGAGTTACGGCCCTTTAGGGCCAAAAAATCGTTGGTTTTGCCGTATCTATGATATTTAGGCCAGTATCGGCCCTTTTTTACATCGCGAGCGTCAGGGCGCGCATGGAAGACTATAGGCGCTGCATGCGCCGCGGCCGCGCCGCGCGCCGCACCGTGATGCGACACGCAGCGCTCCTGTATAGAGCGGATCATGTCCTTTAAGAGCAAAGCGAAAGCGTATTATTGGTTATAAGGTGCAAACTAATCATTCTTTAGCAATAACAACACCATGCTTAATGCTTATTGACAGTTATGATGATGGGAATTCTCGACAGCTCAAAAACTATTAATAAAGAGTCGAATTCGTAAGATTTGGTTTTGCAGAATTTAGCCTACTTTTACCAATTTCTTTAGTCCTACGTAAATGAAGAAAAAATGAGTTACTATAGAGCAAACCACGAGGAGGTATCTGGAAATGAGATACACCCAACCACCCTTCCTTTTGTGAGCGGAGGTTTTTTCCAAATTTTTCTGTTTTGAGAATTACATTATTCATGTTTCTTAGATTTAATTGAAATTAAACCCAGACTTGCAATTAGTCCGTCTCCACTCATGCTGGCTTACGGCTGCTAATTGTATTTGTTACTCAAATGAACAACCAAAGCTTTAAAATAATCGTCACTTTTATCCAAGAAGAGTACGCTCCGGCTCCTTGGTGGTTTGACGCCAAGCTATGAGGCAAGCAACATCTTGAAGCTATGAGGATTATTCATCGATGATTGATTGGCAGAGAAAATGACATTGCTACCTTTACTTTCATCGCATTCGATGAAGAAAGAATCCGCTCTTATGTTTTTCACATGTTTTTCTATTTTGAGAATTACAATCTCATCATATTTTTTAGATTTAATTGAAATTAAAGTCGCAGGTTTAGACTTAAAAGAAGGCATTATTTTTCTGATTTTAATTTTTTCAAGGATACTTACGTGTGTATCCTCTTCATTGTAAACTGTTATTGAAGCCTCAGTCACAAACTATACCCCTCTTTCTACCGCTTGCATAGCAAGGAAATTGAAAACGGAGAAAGCCCTGTTGCTTGTAACTGGAAATATATGAGCTAATTCTTTCCTCCGTGAATGACCAAAGAGGAGCGTACACTTCTTGGATAAAAGTGACGATTATTTTAAAGCTTTGGTTGTTCATTTGGGTAACAAATACGATTAGCAGCCGTAAGCCAGCATGAGTGGAGACGGACTAATTGCAAGTCTGAGTTTAATTTCAATTAAATCTAAGAAACATGAATAATGTAATTCTCAACGCAGAAAAATGTGGAAAAAACCTCCGCTCACAAAAGGAAGGGTGGTTGGGTGTAGCTCATTTCCAGATACCTCCTCGTGGTTTCCTCCATAGTAACTCCTTTTTTCTTCATTTACGTAGGACTAAAGAAATTGGTAAAAGTAGGCTAAATCCTGCAAAACCAAATCTTACGAATTTGAATCTTTATTAATAGGTTTTGAGCTGTCGAGAATTCCCATCATCATAATTGTCAATAAGCACTAAGCATGGTGTTGTTATTGCTAGAGAATGATTAGTTTGCACCTCATAACCAATAATACGCTTTCGCTTTGCTCTCAAAGGACATGATCCGCTCTATACAGGAGCGCTGCGTGTCGCATCACGGTGCGGCGCGCGGCGCGGCCGCGGCGCATGCAGCGCCTATAGTCTTCCATGCGCGCCCTGACGCTCGCGATGTAAAAAAGGGCCAATACTGGCCTAAATATCATAGATACGGCAAAACCAACGATTTTTTGGCCCTAAAGGGCCGTAACTCGTCATTTGCAGCTGAAATTGATATATCAAATTTCTCAAAAATCCAATTTTGGGACTTACGCCCTTTTTGCACTTTCAGGAGACCTAAGTGTCAACCGATTTTGGATTTCTTTGCACCAATCTTCTTTTCATCACCAAAGACAACTTTTTTTCAGGGTTGTGAAAGCCATTTCAAAAAATCACAAAAATCGACCACCCCTACTCTACAGGGTGCCCCAGACCACCCGTGTAGGTACTTTTTCTCAAAAACGGCTGGGAGTAGAGAGCTGAAACAAAAAAGTCAGATAGGGAATTGACCCCAAAGAATTCAATGAAAATATTTTCAAAGCCCCCCGAGGCCCCCCAGGGGGGTTTTGGGGGGGTTCGAAACACATTTTTCCATTTTTGGCGGGAAAAAGCCTATAAAAGGTACAAAAATAAGTTCAGATTCTGAAAGAGCAACTCATTGCTGACATTTTTACTCCAGTAACTTTTCCCAGAAAACCCCAATTTTTGGGGTTATGGGCCCTTTTGGGGGAAATTTTCATTCGGCCACTGTGACCACATTATTCAATATTTTTCAAAAAACTGAAATTCATCTGAAAGAGGAGATAAAGACCTTTCGATTGATGTGCCACATAATACCTAAAAGTGAAAAATTAAGGCCCCCACGTAGATTCCAAAATTTGGGGGTCTTTGGGCCCCCCCCACGTAAAAAAGGTCAAATAGCAAGGAATAGCTTGTGATACATCGATCGAAAGCCCTCAAAGAGTAGAATAAGATGACGCAATCCAAAATTGTCTACAATCATTACTTTAAAAATGGCGGCCATTTGAAAATTTTGGGTGTTCAAAGGAAAGTCCTGAGAAAGGAGTCCAAAGATCAATGATACATAGATTAAAAGGCCTTAAAAAAAGCAAACGAATGGCGCAAACTGCAAATCAATCTGCCTCTTCAATCAAAAGTTATGACCGATTGAAATTTAAGCAACCTTAAATAGGCCTTATTGGGCCCTTTAAGTTTCAATCGGTCATAACTTTTGATTGAAGAAGCGGATTGATTTGCGGTTTGCACCATCCGTTTGCTTTTTTTAAGGCCTTTTGATCTATGTATCGTTGATCTTTGGACTCCTTTCTCAGGACTTTCCTTTGAACACCCAAAATTTTCAAATGGCCGCCATTTTTAAAGTTATGATTGTAGACAATTTTGGATTACGTCATCTTGTTTTACTCTTTGAGGGCTTTCGATCGATGTATCACAAGCTATACCTTGCTATTTGACTTTTTTTACGTGGGGGGGCCCAAAGACCCCCAAATTTTGGAATCTACGTGGGGGCCTTAATTTTTCACTTTTAGGTATTATGTGGCACATCAATCAAAAGGTCTTTATCTCCTCTTTCAGATGAATTTCAGTTTTTTGAAAAATATTGAATAATGTGGTCACAGTGGCCGAATGAAAATTTCCCCCAAAAGGGCCCATAACCCCAAAAATTGGGGTTTTCTGGGAAAAGTTACTGGAGTAAAAATGTCGGCAATGAGTTGCTCTTTCAAAATCTGAACGTATTTTTGTACCTTTCATAGGCTTTTTCCCGCCAAAAATGGAAAAATGTGTTTCGAACCCCCCTAAAACCCCCCTGGGGGGCCTCGGGGGGCTTTGAAAATATTTTCATTGAATTCTTTGGGGTCAATTCCCTATCTGACTTTTTTGTTTCAGCTCTCTACTCCCAGCCGTTTTTGAGAAAAAGTACCTACACGGGTGGTCTGGGACACCCTGAATAGTATGGTACGATTCTTCCGATCATTTTACTGAAATTAGCTGAAGTGAGTGATCCATCTTGATGACTCATAGGCAGCTTGTAGAGGGAACGGGAGAAAGGAGGCCTTCTAATGTCATTATTGATCGCTACATTATTTCATCATTGATTGTTCTTAACATATTGGTAGCCTGTTCCCTGAGAACTTGTAGAATTGGAATTAGTGGTAGAGCAAAACCATTTTTCGGTTAGATTTGAAGAACTTCGTGCATTCGATCTGTTCTTCTAAACACTGATTTTGAAGTTTCATCAGCCTAAAATCAAGGTCATGGAACATACGCAATGTACTTTGATAGAAACGTTTCAATTCAGTGCCTAGGTACTTTTACGAAAAAGGTTTTGATGGATTGTTTATTTGAATGAAATAGAGAGATGTGACTGCAAGTTTGCAAAATTGCGAAGACATATGTTCAACCATGTTAAAGCACATTGCATCGGTGAGCAGTTGATTAGCATTCAGTGGAAAATCTGTGCTGTGCTGAAAACCAAGTGCTCAACGATGCACGTTGATGCGGTTTGGAAGCAGCTTCCGCTACTTGTCGGAACTCGATACTCAAAAAGGTCCTGCTGAACAGGCGCTCCAATTGGGGAGGGGGGGGGGGGGGGGCAAATGACCCCCCCCCCAAGGATTTGAAGTAAGGCTCAAAAACGGATTTTTGCGTGCCCCCCCCCCCCCCCAAGCCGGCTCTATGGCTCTAAAATATAATTGATGAGCAAAAAAAAAAAAAAAAAAGGCAACAAATTTTTTGCCGCCCCACGTTGGATCGAGTCAATGCTAATCACCGGACATTTGGGCAAAAATGGAGGTTTAAAACTTCAACTTCTGACAAAAGAATCTTATTCTAGGACCTTCAGGGGTCCCAAAAATGTGTGCACAATTTAATTTAAGGCACCTTTTTCTGGCAGTGATGGCACTTCAAAGTTTGTATTTTTGAGGAAGAATCAATTTTACGAAAATCTGACCTCTACTTCCGCGACTTCAAATGCAAAATACTATAGATAATTGATTTGTGTTTGCAATTATCATACTTGGAGTTGACTGAGGGTCACTTTTGCTTCAAGAAAAGCTTATTCTGGTTTTTCTTAACTGCAATTTTCGACTCAGTAGAGAGCATTAATGGAGGACCTTGAAAAAAACCCTTTTTTCAGGAATAACTGAGGTTTTAGTATAAAACTCGCGCGAACTTGCAATGAAGCGACACATCTCCCGACTCCTAACACCCCCTGGAACTCATATCTTGTCAAACATCTTGCGGAAGTTTGCGGATCCGGAAGTTAGAGGGCTAAAAATGGAAATTTTTGAATGGCCTTTTTCGTGAAAATACTAATCACCCTAGACTGATGGTATGGTTTGATGACAGATGCGTTTTCGTGATCAGTTATCTTTCTAGAGGTGATGTTGGTTGGAAAAGCTTTTCTTTAAAGTAAATAAATGGAGGTTGTAACCATAAATGATGAGTTGTCTGGTGGGGGGGGGGGGGGGTTGTTCAAGTCTTATAGCCCTCTTCATAAATTCATTTACCCGCATGGAAAATGGAAATTACTCTTTTGGCAAAAATTTGATTGAAGTCGCTATTTTTCTCTGTACAAGACAGTACGACAATTTGTAGCTCACTACTGCGGTGTTGCCATATTGACTAATCTAAATGCGTTATAAAGTAAATGTTATTGATGAGAAAAAAAAAAAGAAGAAAAAAATCGGAAGAATGAATGGAAATATCTTGATGATTGTTACTACTTTAGTTGGTTAGAAAATTATTTCAATTTAAATTCGTATGGAAAGTTAAGAGGCAGATGATGCACCTTAACACCCGACTGTCATGCGACAGGTATTGAAAAGTTCACGAAATGTCACGAAACACTTTCGTGGACACACTCGCAGCAAATAGAGACATCTTAAATTTTATGCTTATTTCATCAGACCCCCTTATTTCTAACGTGATACCAACTTTAGTCGCCACAAAGAAAAAAGCATCGCTTGAACCAGAAGCCCTGTCTCTTCTCGCATAGATGTTCAATTTTAAGTTAATTACACAGTCTGGCCAAAAGTTCTGCCAGTCGAGGCACTGTTGGTTTTTTGCGTGTACATGCAATACCGTTCCAGATAAGTACATAAACCCCTACATATTCTAAAAGTAGACAAAAAAAAACCTGCAAAATGGTACCAATTAAATTAAAAAATTCCTTTTTTTGTTTCTCTAAATCAGGCCTCAAACTTGTGCCCTTTTTTTCTATTTCTCTTTGGTCGCAGCCAAAAATTACATGTTTATTTTTCTTTCAAAGGCAAGAAAATGAAAACTACTGGTGTCAAATAAGAAAATGTAATAAGTATTTTACATTAGTACAAAAAAGACCTAAATTACATGGATATATTACTCGAAATGTCCACCTTTGGCTTGGACGCAGCGCTTTAAACGTTGTGGCCATTCATCAATTGGTCCTCTGATCGTATCGATAGAAATTTCTCTGGCTGCTGCTACGATTGCTTGTTTTAAAGATTCCAGATTTGGATGACGCTTTTGACATGCCTTTGATTCCAAAAGAGCCCACAGTTTATAGTCCAAAGGGTTGAGATCGGGGCTTCCCGATGGCCAATCAGAAACTAGCAATCAGAAGCGGTGCAAGGCAATCACTGCGACTCGATTTTCGTACGTGCCCCACTCCATTTTTGAACCGGAACACTTCCACAAAAAATATGCAGTAAATGCACTTTACACGCTTGCAATTAGCACTAAAGTTATTACATAATGTATTAAACACTTCATCGAAGCGACGCCAAACGGCCACCTGTCTAATTAATTCGGTAAACATCTTTATCTGACAAGTGACCATCGCGACCAGAAAGATATCTTGAAAAAAAAAGGTTGCAAGTTGGACGCTCGATAAAAGGGATTTAAAAGTGGTATTTTCAAATTTGATTAGCATCATTTTGTAGGTTTTTTTGTCTACTTTTAGAATATGTAGGGGTTTATGTACTTATCTGGAACGGCATTGCATGTACACGCAAAAAACCGACGGTGCCTCGACTGGCAGAACTTTTGGCCAGACTGTGTACATGCAATTGAAAATTTGATTTCTATTTGATAATTTGTTCCAAAACTTCTGCAAATGTGAAGTTATAGGATGAAAAATTAGTGGAAGTTAAACATTTTTTCTTTTTTCTTGTGTGTCTTGAAACGTCTTTAAATGAAACCAAGAAATCTGGATAGCTGATAGCTAATCTTTTTTGTCTTTTTAGCTCAACCAGATGGCATTTTAATTAATTCAGAGTTGGTGATCGATAATTTGTTATCTATTCCATCTTTCAGAATCCTTGTTCACTTCTGAATGATTCGCCTTTCAAATATCCTTTAAATAAGGAACACTAATTTTTTTCGTTTTTTAATTATTGTTGTTGTTATTGTTGCTGTTTTAGTATTTTTGTACGTGTTCTGAAGATTATAATCAGTCACAAACTATCACTGAAAGCCCGCATGAATATTGCTAATTTTGGTTTATTTTTTATTTTTCTATTTTTTTTTAAGGTTAGGTTAGGTGAAGTTAGGTTGTAAGTAGTATGTAAGTATAGTGTAAAAGTTGAGTTTATACTTAGGAAATTCTTACCTAAAAAAGTCAGTGATAATATAGGAAGAAACTTGTATTAGTTGTATATTTGTCTTCACTCGCATTTATCTTAAGATTGTTTCTCTCTCTTCCCCCCACTTATTTGAACCCATGTAATCTGAAAAGTGTCTATAAACTAGTACTAAGCCTTAGGCAACAACAGTTGCTCAAACTACAACGTATTTAATCTTTTTTTCACACGCAAAAATTCGCAGAAAATAGTAGTTTTTATTAACCTCTTCTTAGTTTGAAAATGAGACATTTATAGGCACGGTAATAATTTTAGGCCCATGAAAGTAAGAAAATCGAAATCCTCGTGAAAAATTGAGTAGGTTTCATGTGTCTTTCACTGGTTATCCCGATATTTAAGAGTCACACAACCAAATGTCCGATGCTCCCCATTGACTCGATCCACCGCGCCCCCCAAGCCGACTCTATGGCTCTAGACTCTAAAATTATATTGATGAGCAAAAAAAAAAAAAAGGGTCATAACAGATTCAGATTTTTTGCCTCCCCCAAGCCGGACTGGAAATGACGCCCCTGCTGCTTAAACTCGTCATAATCTTATTTAGTCAGTGCAAAGAGCTGGGTTCAGAAGCGGAGACGGAGCTCAACCGATAATTTTTGGAACTTTAAGGTGCCCAAGCACCTTCTGCAATCGTTCCAACATTAGTTTTCATGTCGCAGGATGGACTGAAATTATATTGAATAAGGGAGCTTCAGCTTTTCCTGAAGGAGCGCTTTAAAAGCACACTGTCAAAGTCTTAGGCAAATTTTAGTATGGATAAATGAATACATTGAAACGTAGCTATATATTCTCGGTTAAGCTCTTCCTGCACTTAAAGAACTAGCACTAATGTCGTGAAAGAATCTCACAAACTGGATCAAGGATACGTGGATAGTTCCAAAGAAATTGGGCTCTAGCTCATCTAATTGTGATCAGTCAAGGTACTGTCATGTTTGTATCTAGGAGCTTCTCAATGATTCGGTACTTTTAATCACTGACAGCAGGAAGTAAATATATTCATCTGTGGAACAAGATGAAAAGGGTTACTCTTAGTTCGTTTAAAGTTACCGCAGTTGGAAAACCGACTAATCAGATTGGTTGGCTAGTACGTTCTGATAGATCGTGCAAACTATGCCAGCTAATCACATTAAAAAAGCATCATTACATAAGGTTCATGTAAAAAATTAGCCTTTATTTTACAATTGGATTGGTAGATATTGGCTATCAATGAAATATCAAAACGCAGCGATGAGCGATTGGTTGGCAAAGAGTTTGCACTCGGTGTAGATCATCCTCCAATGAAGCGTCAATGGGTATGAATGCGCCTAATCTATCTTCATTTTTTTAAACGCTTGTTATAATGGAAAAGGCTTAGAACAAACTACTTTACACCAAAAAACGTGAAACCATTTCTTTTTTTAGAAAGAAATCAAACATGCATTGTTCAATACTCGGTTGCCATGGAAATCACTCTTTTTGAACAAGTAATTTTTCCGAGTCAGCTTGTTTGACGCTTGAAGAGTCAAAAAACCTTTTTAACTCCAAGAAACAATTCCAAAAAAAGCTTACAACATCATGATGACACATGTGAATTCAGAATTAATACAAAAAATGGCGCTCTGTGTTGGAGAGCTGATTTTCTTTCATGATAAGAGATAGCTGTATTTGATTTGGAACTGCGAACTTTAGTTGTAAGCTCCTTAGTTTGGATTCAGACTTTTGAAAAAAAAGTTTCTTTACGTACCGACCTCCACCTGTCATTTCTTAACAAAATGCAATCTACTATTGCAATGAAGCAGCTCTGATCCTTGGTAAAAATTTTAGCACCATGGTGCCATGTCACCGGCACCATGACCGATGGTGCTCGGCTCCATGGTGCTCATGGTGCTATGTTGCTGGCACCATGACTAATGGTGCTCGGCTTCATGGTGCTCATGATGCTATGTTGCTGGCACCATGACTGATGGTGCTCGGCTCCATGGGGCTCATGGTGCTGGTGGTGCTACGTTTCTGGCACTATGACTGATGGTGCCAGCGCCATTCCAGATGCTGGAGAAGTGTAACAGAATCAATTACATAACCTCCAGGTGCCACTAAAGTTCAAGAACCTATTACATAACTTCCAGAGGCTAGAGAAGTGTAATAAAATTTATTACTAAACCTCCTGGCGCCACAAAAGCTCAAGAAGCCATTAAATGACTTCCGGGGGCTGGATAAGTGTGAAGGAGACTATTACATAACACCCAGGCGCTAAATATGCCCAAGGATCCATTACATAACTTTCGGGGGCTGTAGAAATGTAATAGAATCAATTACCTAACCTCCAAGTGTCACAAAAGCTCAAGAATCCATTACACAACTTTCAGGGGCTGGAGAAGTGTAAGAAAATCAATTATACATAACCTCCAGGCGCTAAATAAGCTCAAGAATCCATTACATAACTTCCAGGGGCTGGGAAGTGTAAAGGAGACCATTACATAACCTCCAGGCTCTAAATAAGCTCAAGAATGCATTACATGTTTTCCAGGGTTCCAGTTCAAAATTAAAATCAGTGTGACTCCACCATCAAACACTGTTTCGTTTATCCAGTTTCCCTGGTAAGCATTTTAGCAACACAGCCAGTGGCGGATCCAGAAAATTTTTCTGGGGGGGGGGCACGCCTGTGAAATTTTGAAATTTGAATCGTTGGTGGAAGCAATTTCGAGATATTTTCTATAGTAAAAAGGCAACATTTGAGGCTTCTGGGGTGGGGGGGGGGCACGTGCCCCGTGCTCCCCCGTGGATCCGCCACTGAACACAGCACCATGACCGATGTTGTTATCGGCACCATGGCCGATGAAGCTGGCACTTTGTTTTCCATGGTGCTCATGGTGCTATGATGCTTGGCACCATGACCTATGATGCAGGCACCATGACCTATGATGCTGGCACCATGACCTATGATGCTGGCACCATGACCTATGATGCTGGCACCATGACCTATGGTGCTAGCACCATGGGTTCCATGGTGCTCATGGTGCTATGTTGCTAGCACCATGTTTTCCATGGTGCTCATTTATAAGAGTGTTTTGACAGCCCTTCTCCATATGCGATCTGGTAGCTCAAAGCGTAAAGCACTTGTCTAGAACGCCAGAAACCTGGGTTCAACCCCCGGGTCGGGCACCGTTAATCGTTCCAAATATGATCGAATAACCTTCAGAATGGTGTCTCAGCTCAGACTGGTCTGCAGACATAACGTCCCCTGCAACAGCAGCTGCGTATCTGACGGCACTCATGAGAATCATTTTATTTTTTCTCACCTAGAGTGCGCTGTTGAGAACAGTGTGATACCATGTTGCTCATGAGCACCATGATGATGCTCATGGTGCTAATTGGAATGGTGCTGGCACCATGAGCACCATGGATTTCATGGTGCTAGCACCATGGGTCTCATCATGGTGCTAATTGGAATGGTGCTAGAACCATAGATTCCATGGTGCTCATGGTGCTGATGGTGCTAGCACCATGGATTGCATGGTGCTCATGGTGCTAGCACCATGGATTCCATGGTGCTCATGGTGCTAGCACCATGGATTGCATGATGCTCATGGTGCTAGCACCATGGAGTCCATGGTGCTCATGGTGCCAGCACCATTCCAATTACCACCATGATGGTGCTATGTTGCTAAAATTTTTACCAGGGATGCCTCTCCGACGAATACGAAAATGCACCATGAAAGTTTGCCCGATCTCGGTTTGTCATCTTGCATGGTCGGGGTATAGTATTCTGCGGAATTTTTACAACTCAGTCGAAATCAAAGCCAATTTTGCTATAGTAACGACTCGCGAAAGTTACTGATGCTGCTTGATAATAGTGATGATACTTTTCATTCGCAAAAGTCCATAAAATTTCGAATTCCAACTGTAAAATGATAGAAACTATGATGATATCCGAGCGAGGACTTTGTTCCAACAAAGGTTTTTATTGTCTACCCTCGTGAAACTTTTTTGAGCGCTTGTGATTGGTTTATCAAACCTTACGTGAAAAAAATGTGGAATAAATGCCTTTATAGAGACCAAGTTAATACCTATATTATCTAAATAAACGTGAAAGAAATGCGGAATAAATCTCTCCATAGAGACAAGTTAATACCTATATTATCTAAAAAAAAATGGATTCAAGATCATGTAGAAGCATTGATGCATTGCGGTTGCATAAAAAGTATCCAGATAAAAATACGCTGTTGTATCCTAGAAATATTTACGTGTCATGTTTGGACACCCTGCTATTGGCCGTCTACGGTTGGAAGCAATACCTGTACATTATGTAAAAAAAGTTTCGAGTATGATTCAGATCAAAGCGTGTCTTGCGTTTCTATTTCTCCTTATTTTATCAGTCAATTATTATTCCCGTCTTAAAAGTACGATCGTAAAATACGCTGCCATTGATAACTCTGAATAATTTTTATATCAGTGTTTAGGGACAGTTATATCGTTACCAGCGTACTAACGGTCTAAAAAGGCGTTCACGAAAAATATTTTTATGAAAATTTCTTTTAAGTCAGCACCTGACAATACACCAAAATGAACGATTTCTTCGGCACAGACTGAAGGTGAGTATATTTTTTGTATTCGTAATATCAAAGGGAAACATTCTGTCAGAACCCTTTTTCAAAACAGCATAACAAACATTCATGAAGTCGAAACCAAAAAAATAATTCCCTATAGCAATTTAAAAAAAGTAACAAATAAAGCTGGAAAATGCAACTTCTGATCGAAAATGACCAGGAATAGGTATTTGGGTCTTACAGATTTTTTACTTTAAGGGCGAATCAAGAAAAAAATTGGGGGGCGGTTTAAATTGGCACAAACTAATAGTTAAAAACCCGTCTTTTGGCACTTTCAGAGACTTGACCACATAACACCCTCGTTCTTTGGCGTTATTTCAGGGACGGCAGCTCCTCTCTCCGTATGCACCTTTCTTTTGCTTTTTATTTTAAAATTTAGATTCTGTTCTTTTTTTCTTAGCAACCGGTTCAATGCTTCATTCAATCCTAAATCAGTATTCACAATAGCTATTAAGATTGAACATAGCCATGAAATCACCCATTAAACTTTAATTACTCAGTTATCATCTTAGTACGCTTCGCTTCTCTTAGACCTGTGTGTTAAAAAAAAAAAAAAAAACAAAAAAAAAAAAAAAACAACAACAACAACAACAACTTGGCAGTTTCGTTTCTCTTCATATAACTCAGAAGTTTTGCCCTATTATTGTTACTAATTTCGTTCTTCACTCGGAAGTTTTTTTTATTGTTATTCTTTAATTCCACTTTTAAAGACTGACAAAAGCAACAAAATCATTAAAAAAACTAGTAATCGTGACTATGCAAAATATCAAGACGTGATATGTATTTTTAACCATTTATGTGTAAGATAAATTCTCTGACTCCGAATCAAAAACGGTTGCTATACAGGGTGAGCCAAAAGTCCCGGCACCCCTCCATAACTTTTAAACTGCTGCTGATAAAAGAACCAAACTTGGGGGATCTTTTTAATTTAAAAAAAGCTATCTTTTGAGAGGGTCAAAATTTTGAGGTTCCCCCTGCAAGGGGGGTAACCGACCCCCAACTCAAAATTTTCAAATGAAACTTCCTATCTTGTGATGCTTCATTTGAAAGGGAATTAAATTCTAAGACTTTTGACTTAAACCGACGGTCGATATCGTGTTTTATAAATTGAAGGTCAAAGTTCGATATGGACCTATTTTCAAAAAATCATTACTCCACTCCGACACACCGGAATTTAAAAAAACTTGGGGTCAAAATTACTCTTAAGAAACAAGCTCTTTAAACTTGAAATAAATAACTAAAAAAATCAATCCCTTGCACCGTTGCACCTGATCCATTGAAGCGCCGCGAGAAGTATTTTTATGTTGTTCTTAAAAAAGAAAATAAGAAAAAGGAAAAATAAACAAATATTCCCCCCACCCCCTCCCACACTCTCTTTCCAACGGACCTCTAAACGGATACGTTCATAAAATCAGACTGAAAAGTGGAAATCGAAGTCATATGATTTTCGCCAAGCACTAATGCGCTCATAAGTTTGATGCAGATGAAATCCCAAACATTTTAAGGGAGGGATGAAGTCACCCACCCGATTATAATGGTTTCGGCTATCGACTTTCCCTGCCTCTTCTTTTTGAGCATTAGAACGTATGGCTTCATAAAAAAAACATGGGGAACTGGATAGCTTGCTCCAGTGGCAGAGCCAGACATTTTTTTTGGGAGGAGGGGCACAGTATACATCGCAATGAAGTCCTGAAATTGTTGACTTGGTCTTAATCTTACTTTTAGTCTCTGATGATCGATACGAATTTCTTTTTCGAAGAAGTGTAAAACTCCGACAAACATTCTAACATGAGAAGCAGATGCACTCTTAACTTCTTGCAAATATCCTCACATTCCTCACCATCACAAATTAATGGCTCCCGATCTGAAGCTGCTCTGGAGGTAATCCAAAGAGAAAGAGCTAGAATCTGCTAATTTTCCTCTGTCTCGTCATTCTACCCGCTACCTTTTTCTATCTCCCTCTTTCCTCTCTCTCTCTCTTTCCTCTCTCCCTCCGTTCTGCCTCTCAGTCCCTCTCACTCTTCCTATTTCTTCTACTCTCTCTCTCTCTCTCTCTCTCTCTCTCTCTCTCTCTCTCTCTCTCTCTCTCTCTCTCTCTCTCTCTCTCTCGCTCTCTCTCTCTCTCTCTCTCTCTCTCTCTCTCTCTCTCTCTCTCTCTCTCTCTCTCTCTCTCTCTCTCACCTCTCTCTCTCTCTCTCTCTCTCTCTCTCTCTCTCTCTCTCTCTCTCTCTCTCTCTCTCTCTCTCTCTCTCTCTCTCTCTCTCTCTCTCTCTCTCTCTCTCTCTCTCTCTCTCTCCCTTCCTTTTTCTCTCTCAGGCTTACTCTCTCAAACAATTTGAGAGCATGTTCTTAAAACAGGACAGAACGGTCGTTGTAGAGACAATAAAGCGGTCGTACCATTTTTTCCGACACATGTGTTCGATTGCGAAAGGAGAAGTGATAATTCACTGGTAGGTTTCCATGCAAAGAGAAGTGAATGTTTTTATTATGCTTTTAGGACAACCTCCTTGCGCGGAGTCCTGCTCAACAAGTAGGCACGTGCACGCACGCAGGCAGGCACCCACTACCAACCCCCCCCCCCCCCCCCACCCCATCCCCAAAAAGCCAACATTTCCAAATGATGATTAAAAATAAAGATTATAATCTACTTTGCATATTTCTCAGGAAAATAGCCAATTAGAAAACAACAAACTTTAACCTCAAAACGCCTTCGCCCTTCATGCGCATTTAAATACCAAAATGAACGAGATAAACCCCAACAAAACGAAACGAAAAAAAAAAAAAAAAAAACAAGAAAAAGAAAATTAAATGGAAGTCAGATAAGGGTCTTTAGTAAAGCAGCCCCAACCAGAGCGAAGCCGGCAGCTGGCTAGTTTTAAAATGAAAACGAGATCTTTAGTTTGTTTCTGTTCATCATCTAGTCAGACAACAGCTCCAGCCAATATTTTCACCCAGTATAAGACCATCCCAAGGTATTATTTGAGACATGTTTCGGAAATATCCGTGAGTTCTCTGAAAGGGGTAAGAAGTGGCTCCCGTTTAGCGTTGCCCTCTGGTAAATGCTGAGAATACTTGCTAAAGTTACTGATTATTTTACCGCAGAATGTTTTGTCTGGGCAACAGTCTAGAAAATGCATGAATAAACTGATCCAATTGATTTTCCTGGAAAGACAAGTTATTTTAAATGTAGAGAAGAGAAAGAAAATTTTCGCTACCTATTTTTTAAAAGCTTCACAGGTTCTCAATTGGTAACATTTATAAATAAAACAAGATTTTCAGTTTGTTAGTGTGAATCATCAACTTATCCAACAAAAGCTATAGACATCAGAAGCCACCGTTAAAAATGGATCTCAATCTTTCATAGCAGATGATGGGATCGTTTTGAAATGTTCGCATCCTGTTTGATAAAAACAGCTCCGCAATGCACTCTAATTGTATTTTTGAGCCTTTTTTGGAATGTACTATTGGATTGGTCACATCCGAACTTCACAATTCCGACTTACAAAAGTGTTGATTCCACAGAAATTAAAGAAGCTCTAATTCGATACGAAATTATACCAGATGTGATTCCTCGGGCACCTAGCCATTATGTTATGGTAAGTCCATTTATCGGCTTGCTCGTTTTCTTTTATCATTAACTTTTTGAAACTTTGGAAATACTATTTGTGAAAAGGAACTGCAATAATTCCAGTTGCAGAAGTAAAATAGGCCGAAGTATCAGCATCCTGTATGACCACTGACCTTGCATAAATAGTGACCTCAGTGTTGCCAGATTGGGTTGAAAAAGCCGTACGTTTTACATTGATTTAAATGAGGACGATACGGCTTTTTCCCTCAATCTGGCAACACAGAGTCACGTTACACAGTAAATCCTAAAACCCCAACTGTTAATCTGTAGTTTCACAGAGGATAACACAATTAACTAACATTGTTTACTGAATCATCCAAAAGGACAAAAGAAGTAATGGAATTGGAAAACTAACGAGGTAGTTTGACCTGGTTTTGAACTTAATTACATATACTTTTAGAAGTAATTTTTTCAAACTTCTTCGATTTTTGCTGCTGTCAAAGGAGGCCTTATCAAAATCAGTCAATTGAGGGGTTTGGACATTTTTACGTAGTTTTCTAAGGATTCTCGATTGTTCTTGTTCAGATTTTTTCTCCCCACCATGACCTCATACCAAAAGTGTGAACTAATTTGTTTCCACCCTGGTGTTTAGTGTTTACGTATGAAAGCTGATCCAAAAGTTCGGCAACCCATGAATAACTTTTGAACAGACGCAAATAAAAAATAAAATTTTGGGAATATTTAAGCGACTAAAAAAAAACTATCTTTTGATGGGGTCAAACTGTTGGGCCACCCCGTTCAAAGAGGGTTAGGCTCTTCAACTCATCATTTTCCAATAGCCGCCCTTATCTTGTGTCACATCATTAGAAAGAACATAACAACTATGCATTTAGGCGTAAGAAAAACCTCGATGTTGCCTTTGGACCTCATTATATCGCAGATCAAAGTTCGATTTGGACCCATTTTCAGAAAAATCATTACTCCTCAGCTACCGGTAGCTATGCATTCACCACGATTGTGGTGTTTAACCATGTATCTGCTTCTGGGGTGTTGTGTATTGCTATCTGCTTAGGTGAAAACATGCCCATAGTTTGCGGACTTTCCTTCTTGAAATCACTCGAGAATCTTGTCTTAATTGTATTGGCTTTGGTGAAAGTCACCTCTTGTGATCAGCCAGGGACTGGGAAGTCACTGCTGCCTCATGTCGTACCCAAATCCTACTATACGGGTAGTTAAATGCAATTACACCTCTGAGCAGTAGTTTGCGATTATTGACGACATTTTCTTTTTGAAATTACTCGAGAAACCATGTCTTAAATCGTATGACCTTGCACGGAAAAAACCTCGTTAGCTTTGACGAAAACTCGTCAGTATTTACAAGACCGTGATGTTGAAAACTGTGCCGCAGCCAGCCTTTTCGCAATGATGACGACTTTAGTTTTGCAAAGAACGCAACTCTTACGATTGCCGCCCGGGAGCTCTGTCAATACTACCTAGTTCTAAATTGAGGTGACATTCATGCTGTCTGAAAGAAGACGTACAGCACTGTTGCAAGATAGAGCAACTGAGAGAAAGCAACAATATAAACTGCTTTCAGTGCAAAATTCAGCTTGACTAGTTCTAAATAGCTTGAATTTCCTTGTTGCAAAAAATATTACAACGAACGCTAGGTGGTAATGTTTGTAACCATCTTGTTGGTCAGTTCAATGAAGGAGCACATACTGCAGAGTCGTGGATGACGTTTTACATATTCATTTGCTGTAGAAGAGAGACATTTAAGTCACATACATAGACACAGACAGTTACAATTTACAAATACCTGAAGTAAAAGAGATATGAACCCAGGCCGCTGTGGTGGAAGACAAATACTTTATCCGATGAGCTACGCCGGCTCGCGAGTGATCAATGCGAATTATACGTATTTAAGTTTGTTTGAAGAAATATCTTCGTTGAATAAAAATTAAATTATGCTTATAAAGTCAATTTATAAACACTTTAAAAAAATATGAAACAAAAATAGTTAATACTTTTTGTTGAGTGCCTGTCAATCATTAATCGGCTTCTGATTTCTTGGTGACCTCTACGCGCCCAAGCGTATAGTTTGAACAAACCAAATAATCTTTGAGACAAAATATGCGTTGCAAAGATAAAAAGATCCGGTGAAGTCGGTTCTCATAGATGGAAGCTTGCAGTTATGTCGCGAAAAATTGTAAACTGAATTGAAGTTGGCTTGAATTTCAAAATCTGTAACAGGCTTTGGTTAAGTAAAACTTAGCAGTAAATCTGTGAGTCGGGCAAAATTTTCAGCACAGTTTTGGTATTTTATTATTCTCATTCCAAACTGTCATGAAGTCAATCAGGTTTTGAATTTACTGACAAAATACTTGTAGTGACCATAGAAATCTGTTCAACAAGCCTGTAATTGTGTATTCAGAACTGAGTCATAATTTCCCGTGTGGGTGGCTGTCACCGTTTATGATCTGCATGAGCTTGGGTGGCCACCGCTCTCTCTGACACACATTTTACTGGTCTTGCAACAGTTGATTGCAGACACTTAACCACGAGACAGTTGACCGTGTACATTTACCCGCGGCGACGTTTGACCGCGACGATAGATGACCGAGAGCACATATGATCGCGGGACAGTTGACCGCCTTTTAAGCGTGCCGTATATGGTACGCTTCTTGTTTTCATTTTCATATCTAATATATAGGTTGCATGCCTTGCTTATGGCAAAACCTTGGCGGGAAAGGTTTAAAAAATTAAAAACGTATTTTCTTAAAATGGTTTCATTATCGTTAAGTTTTTGCTGCGATCCAGGAGGTCTTGGCGTCTATTTTCTTAAAATTGTAAAAGTTTTGGTATTCCTGTTAATTCATTAAAATTTTTGGCTTGGAACTTGAATTCCTTTGAACGGGAATTCTATACAGGTCCAGCAACCAAATTCATTTGTCCCAAACCCATTAGTCGAAATTCCAAGGCAGGAGGGGGGGGGAAAACATCCCCCACAGAAACCCTCTTTCCCCCTCGCCTTTTGGCTCCATCGGTTACAAGATTTCTTCACGGTGCATTAAGGGGTCGGGACTCGCAGGGTCTGAAGACTCATAAAAGTGTCAAAATCTGTTTGACGAGGGTATCGAAAAGAAATGACGGTGAGGTTTTGATGAAGAGGGGAGGGGTTAGAAAAGAGAGGGCTCATTCATACCCTTTCAGTAGACCTGTTTGTGATGACGTCCGATCAGAATTGGCTCCAAAAAAATGCTCTATCTCGCTCACTCTCGTGGATTTACCTATAAGAAATCAGATCCAAATTTTCGAACGCAAATTCATGCTAGTTAACCAACAGTTTTCTCAAATTTTATTGCACCATTAAATTCCAAGTGCCTTAAACTATCTTTTCACTGTAACATAATTCCTGAAAGATCACAAGCGAATTTACAATCACAGTTATACCGAAAGAGTTCTAGGTTTGTCCTTGTCTAACTCACGGTCTCTTATGTGAGTATCACCGCCATGACACCCAATCATTCTAACTTCTCTTCGTATCGAAGCTATTGTTCGAGGTATAACACAATATGTCGTGATGGTGCTGATGAGCCTATACCTATCCTAGAATGGGGCTATTGCACACTTTTGCTATAAGCGATTTAATAGTCGATTATGGGTAGAAACCTCTAAAAAAAACGATGGTGGCATTAAAAAATTCCCAAAAACCACTCCTAAAATCAATAAACGCAGTTATTTTCGCGAGCGTAATGGTGGCCGAAGGCACTAACAATGGAAGACTCCCCTCTAAAATTCTGAAACTCCATCAAGAAGTGACCAATAAGATACTACTTTCATTTTACACCGGTGCGGTGTCACTAGGTGTTGCGGCACCATACATCGGATGTGGATCATCACTCTGATGACTAATTACTCTGTGAATCACCTTGTCAACATAGAAAGAGTAGCGAAAGTAAGATAGGAATCTCCCCTTGTTAGTGCCTTCGGCCACCATTACACTCGCGCAAATAACTGCGTTTTTTGAGTTAAGGAGGGATTTTGGAAGTTTTTTGTGCCGCCATCGTTATTTTTTTAGGTTTTTACGCCATAATCGACTGTTAAATCGTTTTGGCAAAAGTGTGCAATAGCCCTATTGTGTGCTCATAAGAAACTGTGAGTGTGACAGGGACAAAACATAGGACTTTCTTCGATATAACTGTGATGTGCATTGATGCGCGATGTTTCTAAAAGTTTCTGGTAGCGGGCTCATATTTTATCACTGAGAAAAAAGTGGCTGTCGGCTGTTAAAACTGTGAGAATAGAACCATAGATGTGTTTCGCCTTATTTCAATCATGAGACCTATCGTTGCTATAGTCAGCGCGCTTGAATCTACACGAATTCCGATTGTCTCTATGGAATTTCGATTATTTTTAGGGAAATAAAGCGGGGAATATATATCCTATCGGAAAATTTATTGAAACAATCGGAAATTTTTTTAAGGGACGTGGAACCAATGGTGTGATAAACACAACGGTGTAAAGAACATGTTGTTTACTAGCACTTGTATTTGAAAATTTTGGGTCGTGTTTCGTATGGGAAAACCCACGAGAGCGAGTGAGACGGAGCCTTTTTTTGGAACCAATTTTTTTTATGACGTCACACTAAACAGGTCTTGGTCATTGGAAACATTTGAAATTCTGGGGGATCGGCAAATTTAAAAACCCTCAATGAGCGTCTCGTATATGTAATCAAGGGATTATTGAGGGAATTTTGGGCGTTTTGTTAAAAAAAAGGTTTTTAAATCCAGAACAAAGGGATGGAGTAAAATTCGCATTAATAGCTCTAAAAAGTGAGAGGGGCTGTCACGTGTCTTCACCCCTGGACAGCCTCCTCGCTGCGGCTAGGAATTGACTCTGGAATAACTTATTTACCTATCCTAAAAAGTTCCTCGCGTGTACAGTATTTTTCGCTGGAAGCTTCTTCAAATTTTGGAAATTATAGGAACTTTGCTTTTTTAAAAACGAAAAATGATATCGACCGACAGCAACGGAAAAAAAATAATATTACAACGCGTTATAATGAATAATGGCATAGTTTTAACGGTAAACTTTCGATACTTTTCAACAAAATAAATGGGGGGGGAGGGGGAATTAAAATCCACAAATCTTAAACCTCCACAACTACTAATCTATACATACCCCCAAAAGAATGCTTCACGTGTAAAGTGCACCTGAAATGGCGAGTTCTGTATATTTAAAAGGGTTATTTTTTCATGAATTTACAAGTGTTCCATTTATGCATATTACATATCTACATCGTGACAATCGCAATAAGTGCTGACGCACCTAAAACGGAAAAAAAAAAAACAAAAAAACTGATTAATATTTAGAATCACGGCTTTTGACTATGACACTTTTTGACTTCAAAAGAACGCAACCTCTTTTTTATCCCTGAACCAGCCGTTTTAAAGGTGGAGGGATTTAGAAATATCTATTATCTGTAGTTTATGTGGGCAAATGTTTCTCTTCTGAGCTAGAGCCCTCCAAAGTTTTGAAAACAAAAAACAAAAAACAAACACATAAAAACAACGCCTTTGACTCATCTTCTTATAGATACATCTGATCTAATTTTTTTTTTCATCATTTCTCACCAAACAAGCTCAATTGGACAGCACTTGTCACAAAAGAACCGAGTGACATTTTTGATATAATTGAGTTATTGATTGATAGAGCTAGCAATACTTAATCTCGAAGCAACAAGTGCTTCCTCTAATAACAACTATTTCCCGTCAAAATTCCAGGTAAAAGTGAGCTGGTGAGCCTCATTGATGTCTTTGTCCATATGATGAAATAAAACGAGAACTTGGTTCCTTTTTCTGATTAGGTTAAACCTTAATCCGAGTCACGTAAGGAACGAACTCCGACTTGGTTCCTTTTATAGAATTGGGAATGGACTTAAGTCCGGAGTAACGGATTTTGAAATAATCAACAGTAAAAACCAACTCTGCCGTTTGGTTTCTCTTAGAGATTTGTTTATCATGATTATGCAAAAAAAAAAAAAAAAAAAAAACAAGCAGGGGATCTCCAAAACAATTTATGTATTGGTAAAGCGTGCCATGATATGATTGTAATTTTGTTCATTAAAAGGACACCGCGCTTTGCTTATGGGAACTGGCTCCCAGCAAATTTTTTTAAATGAAATATGTGTCGTAAAAGTGTCTCCTGAGAAAAAGCTCTCACGGGCGGAAAAAAAAATAAGACAGGATTTCGAGATATTTGCGTCTAAAGGTGGGGACTATTTGCCCTCCGCCTCGTATTTGTACGTAGCAGGCCGATTAACTACTACGCCAACTGGAAACCTTCCGTCGAATCGCCCGACTCAGCGCGCATTGATATTTGCAGCCCTCCCCAATGCTTTTTGTTTACGCAGACCCATGCTCTGCCTTTACCACCCCCTCAATGTTTCTTTCCTACATCAACATTTTCTTTTTTTCTGCGAACTATGTGCTCTCTTCTCTTCTCCTCTCTCTCCCCCATTTTAAATGTAGTTTCCCATTAATAATAGTTCATTGTTGTGTCTCTCGCAATATTTGAAACTAGTTTTGCGTCCTTTTTTTTTTTGTTTATTTGTTTTTTTTCTTTTTTTATTCATGGATTTATTTATTTTGATTGAGGGGGAAGGGGTCGTTAGCACACGACGTAGTGGTTTCATGAGCATTATACTATTTTACTTCCAAATCTAGTTTGTTTCGATATCTCCTCTATTTAAACCTACAAGAGAGAGTCGATCTTCAGACTGTTCATTTGGGTTCCGAATAATCGATACATTTCCTTAGGTTCAAATGGGATGGAAAATCAGTTGATTGTTCACGATCCGCCGCTTCACTGTCGCATCGGATCGATTCTTTTGGGTAGATTTTATGAGGAGCCATCGATACACCAAGATACACGATTGTCCGCGTTCGTGTGGCCACTTTTTTTTCTCTCTCCGACCACCCCTTCCAAATTAAACTTCAGCACGGCTCTATACACTTGTCAAAAATCACGTTTCTTTGGTTTGATTTTTTTAGGGGGGGAGGGGTTTGTTTTGTTTATTTCTTTCATTTTTTCTTTTTTGACGACTCTTTAGAAAACTTGTATCACATCGCTTGAAACATCGCTTTCAAGTAGAACGATAGTATAATGGTCATGAACCACTAAGTCGTGTGCTAACGACCCCTTCCCCTCAATCAAAATAAATAAATCCATGAATAATAAAGAGAAATAAACAAATAAACAAAAAAAAAAATGGACCAAAAACTAGTTTCAATATTGCGAGAGAAACACAATGAACTATTATTAATCGAACTACATTTACAATGAGGGAGGGGAGGGAGAGAGAAGAGAGCACATTTCGCAGAGAAAAAACATTGATGTAGGTAAGTAATCAGTGAGGGAGTGGTCAGGCAGACAGGGGTGTCTGCGGTAAACAAATAACAGTTGGGAGGGACTGCAAATATCAATGCGCGCTGATCGGCGATTCGACCGAGAAGGTTTCCATTGGCGTAGTAGTTAAGCGGCCTGCTACGTCGAGAATACGAGGCGGATGGCAAATATCCCACTTTAGACGCAATATCTCGAAATCCTGTCATTATTTTTTTTTCCGCCCGTGAGAGCTTTTTCTCAGGAGACACAAATAAAACACATATTTCAATTTAAAAAATTTGACTGGGAGCCAGTTCCATAAGCAAAGCGCGGTGTCCTTTATTTGCTAGTTAGTGTTTGAGGGCATGCGTTGTGGCACCCACGCAAAACAGAAAGAGGTTGATCCAACTCCAATCAGGAATGGGCTATCCTCAAAAAATCTCATAAATTCAGGGTCAATACTCGATAGACCTCTTTGAGGAGGCTACGTTTTAACACGCTTTGTTCTTCAATTTTGGTCCACTGCAGATGGAGGGAGTAAAGCCGAAAGTCTAAACCTTTAAAGCCCCATAACTTCCGCCCAAATCAATATTTTGACTGTTTCTATGCGCTGAATAGTTTCTCTTTACAAGAGTTTTCAATTAATGTGTATAAAAGTCCATCGATTTTTTTGAGGGGGACATCTTTCGATGGGGTACCCTTGGGGGGCGGACTCCCAGGGGGAAGTACCACCCCTAAATCCAATACTATAGACTACAAATGAGGATCCCCAATTTTAATCAGATGATTGGAAAGATAATAAAATTCCAAGACTTTTGACGTAAACCGGAAGTCGATATATTCTTTCGATAAATCGAAGTTCAAAGTTTGACGCAGACCCACTTTTAAAAATGTTAAACTCCCCATTTAATGATCCAAATTTAAAAACTTTGTCTCTAAGATGCTTTAAAAAGCAAACGCCTTTCGGAAAAAAATATGTCATCTCCAAAAAGTTCACTTGAAAGGGTTCTTTTGAGCCTCTAATTTTTTTTTTTTTTAAATTTCAACATTTTCAGAGGTTGAAAGAAAAGAAACGACTTCAAAATTCAGAAAAAGCCAAAGCACGCGGATTCCATTAATTTCAAAGAAAACCATTTTCGGGCCCCCACGGAAAGTGGGGCTGGGGGACAAAACTCTTTATAATCGAAAAGTTCCTCCCACCCCCCCCGCCTTCGGGGCGCGTGAGAATCGGTGGCCAGGGATAACGGTTAATGAAATCCATAGTTAAGCGTTTTCTGAATTTCGAAGTAGTTACTTTTTTGCAGCCTCTGAAAATTTTGGCATTTTAAAAAAATAGGGGCTTAAAAGCGACCTTCAAGTAAAGTTTTTGGAGGAGTCATATTTTTTTCTGAAAACTGCTTCCTCTTTAAAGCATTTTAGACCCAGCGTTGTTTATAGGATCATTCAATGGGGAGTTCCAAATTTTTGAAAATAGGTCCATAGCAAACTTTGACCTTCGATTGGTCGAAAACGCAAAAGGATATCGACTATTGGTTTTAGTCGAAAAGTCTTAGAATTTTATCCTCCTTCCAATCATCTTAGAAAAATGAGGGTCCTCATTTGAAGTATTAAATTCAGGGGGGTACCTCCCCTGGGAGGTGCCCCCGCTAAAGGCATCACTGATACTTCGGAGGTATATCGGATCATACAGAACAATATTAAGTCAATCAGCAGGGGTACTTTGGTGAAGGGAGGGGATAGTCAAGAAGCAGGTAATGCGTATGAGTGAAATTAATTCATTCTAATTCGTTCGGAAATTCGTTCGATATTTCGTTAGAACTAATTCAGCGGGAAGTAATTCGTTCGCATTCGGAACGAGTGAATTGAATCCACTCGACCACAGCTCGGTTCGTTGCGTTGGGAGCAGAGCAGGATAAGATAGTGCAGACATGTATTGTGGGAAGAAGGAAGGATAGCATATTGATTCCGTTCAGTTCAAAATGAGCGAACAGCACAAAGCGACGTTCCGTTTGATTCACGGGAGCCGCGGCCGAATCCTTTGTGTTTGTATACCTGCTCTTGGAACAGTTGAGTGAGTCAAAATACGCGTTCAACAACTCGTTCATTTAATTCGTTTAGGGCCCCCTGATCGGGGGTTTTGGAGTGGTGACGAGCCAGCTCCTCATCGCTGAGAGATGTAACGGGGGGGGGGGAGGGGGGGAGATATTCACGAGATTCGGAAAAGAATCGGATTGTAAATGTGTCAAAACATGTTTGACATGGGTCAATTACCTATGTGTGTGTGTAAAAATCAGTATATTTTCTGTGTGTGCATCGAAGACAACTGAAGTCAACAGAGTCCGAGAACTTGACTTGTTGTAAAATGGGGCCCCGTTTTTGTGCAAAATAAAATCAACGAAGGCATCAAATGACTCCAAATGAAAAATTTAAACGTGTCTGAGTGTTTGATTGTACGAATTAAAACATTTCTCGAAAATACACAATATAACCCCAAACATGTAAGTTTTGATTTATATCCTGAAAACGAAATCTCCAAAACACACACGGCCACCAGAGGGCACCTCTTCCAGTATATTATATTATTCATTGTATACAGCAAAACGAGAGTAAGAAGCTTGCCACATACTTCGTATGGCACGCTTAAAAGAAGAAGGAACCAAGTCACTTTAAACGCTAAAAATTAAGTACCTTTCCTGCATAGGAAATTCCACTTTTCCGATGTTGAAATGCAAAAACAAAACACGGTAGTTGATTTAAATGCTAGCTCTTCAACTTTGGACTCAATTTTCTCGAGATCAGCTCCATATCACTTGGTTCCTTTCTGATGAATGCTGTCTAATTATTATCATTGCTATAGCGAAAGCATTAAAGCTGTTCAGACTTTAGTGGCACGCTTTTCCAACACCTGCGTGTTGGAATTTTCCCTGCTTGTTTTTATTTTTATTATTATCATTATCACTATTTTCAATTATCAATAATAATGACTATCATTAATGATTTCATTAATGGTATTTGTCCTCACGAGTCATCAATAACACTATTGCAAGTACTTCACATTTTGATTGCATATAATGGTGCTCTTCTTCGACCGTTGCGGTCTAACCTCCGAAATTCACGTGTCTTCGAAGAAGTTAATTAGTTTCGTTTACTTATTTTCATTTTTCGTAATAAAATTCTGATTCAAGAAGTGTCCCAAAATCCTTCTTGAGCAGATTCAGGAGGCATGTAGGCTAATGCTGCTTGTTGTCGGATTTCAAGTTAGACTACTTCACTGTGACATTAAAACAGAGGTAATTAACGACTCACAGGACTCACTCAACATTGCCATACGATTCTTTTTTTTAGAGCATGAGTGTCATGCTCTATTGAAATCGTTTCTACAAGGTCAATAATGCTTTTCTTATAGGAACGGCATGGTTCGGGGGTCCGCTCGGGGGATCGCTTGGTTTCAGTATCGAGAACGGGTCCTCGAGGACCGATTGACCCATGTGATTCCGCCAATCCGGTGTCCTCCCAATTTGTCGCTTTTTCTTTGTGGCGGGAGTTTTTGGCCAAGATTGAGGTTAAGCATTTTTGGGAATGTAATTACGTTACTAATTTGGATCAGACTTCAACGAAATCTTCTGTATGAGATATTGGGGTTTTATATCAGAGGATTGTGTCCATGTTTCGTGTATTCTGCGATTTAAAATGCATTTAGATGATTTCAAATTTCCAATCCTGTTATTGTTGATGTTTCGGTCCGCTAAAAGAGTTCGTTTGGGGAACGCGATCGGCGTTGCGTTTTAAGGTGAATCCTCAGCGACCTGTAGTAAGATTCTCATCCGCTAGATAACGTCACTGTTCCGCGGTCCAGAAACCATGCTTTTTCCGCCTTTAATCGTTAATTGCGAGAGCTAGAGTTAACTTTTCGAAAATGTAAGAACGTTGCGTTCTAGATCAAATCCTAAGGAAAATTTTAAGACCATTCCGAGCCATGGACGAAGATATAACTAAGGACTGCCGACTCCCTATCTCCGCCGTGTTAAAACCTGTTAGCGGGTTTTCGAGCGCGACCGCAGCGCTCCAAGCAGCAATAAGGGTCAACTAAAAGCGAACCGCTGCAGCGGTGGCCGCTCCGGCTCCCTCTCCCTCATGCCTTCCCGCAAATGTATACCGTGTAGGTAATTTGAATCACGATTGAACGAAGGGAACAAATGATCAGCGAATTAAAAGGAAGCAAAATCCGCTAAAAAGCAAACGTCTGGAGTATTTCTTGAAAGATTCCTGAATTGTCGAAAATGATTAATCAAGGACTGAAATACTATACATCACAGTTAACCTCAAAACGGAATCAAACAAGAAAGAGTACATAGACATTTGTTTTATTAGTAGAGATCAGGCGACTCTTTTAATTTGCTGATGATTTCTGTTACCTTGTCCAAAGTTGATTCTGAATTTCCCTTGCTTTCGATCTTCCATTGAGATACTGAGTTATCTGATCCTCTTGGGTCGCCGACAACAGTTGACAGCCATGCCATAACAGACCAACTCCAACAACGGTTTTAGCAGTAGCACAGCATGTGAGCATGGACACATCGCCAGGATCGCTCACTTGAAAGAGTAGTTCAGCTGACCGCTGCTTGGAGCGCTGGGGTCGAGAGCAAAACAGGACTAACAACAGTCGGCAGTCCTTAGTTATATCTTCGTCCATGGTTTTGCGACGACCTCCCGTCCCCTTTGCCCTCCCCACGAACTACTGCACCTATGCCTACAACAGTTGCTTGCCGCGTTGTGCAGATTGCATGAATGATGTGTGTCCATCTACTTCATCCCAATTTCACAGCCATCACGGATGCCACGCCCGCCACGGGTCTTCTACCTGGTTTTATGCGACATCGGTCATCGTGGCCCAGTGTTACATGGTAATCAGCGGCGGATTCGGGAAAGGCACCCCCCCCCCCCCCAACTCACGGTAGCCTTTGCCTTTTTTCAACAGAAAAAATCCCATAAATTCCTCTCTGCAAATTTGAAAATTCATAGGCGTGAAGCCCCCCCCCCCTAAAAGAATTTTCTGGATCCGCCATTGGTAGTAATTTTTGCGGCACACTACGCCGGATTCCCGTGCGCTTTCCCACACTTACCTTTCTCCCTTATCTGTCAATGGGCGCTCCCCGAGGGGCGGCGCGGCGCCCCCCCCTAATTCAGAAAAATCAAAACTTTACAATAAAAAAGAATCGGAACATTCGAAGATCAAATAATAACGAAAGGAGTAAGAGTTAACAAACTTTATTCTTAGTTTACTTTACAATTATAATAGGGGGCGTAATTTAGGGGGGGGGCAGGGCGGGAAGTAGCCCCCCCCCCAAGCAGTGGTGCCCAACCACCCCTTGCCACTATACAGCTCGCCCCCCAGTTTCAGGATTCCTCTCCCCCCCCAGATCTAGACCTCCCCCTGATTTTTACCCCACCCCCTCCTGATTCAGACGACATCATCCTTCCCACCCGTCATCTCCCTCGCCGAAAGAAGTTTTAAAATCTACTAGTATGAACGTGTCTACATAGGCAACTACCGTTGGCAACGAGAATTTTGCGAACTTCCTTGAAAATTCAGAATCCTCTGGTCGATAATTACATGATTAGAGAATGTATAGGCAAGAGTTTGGTTTTGTTAATTTAAATAGGTTAACTCTTAGAATTCATCAGGACAATGAAAATAAAGAAGGAATAGTTGTACTTAGCTTTTTACTATTTCTATCATCTGATGCTGTCACTTTATTCATAATATCAAACACTTCAAAAATAGAATTACTTTTGATACAACTACATGCTACAATCACTTACAATTTCTACCATTTGGAAGGATAATTGATTTATTTTCTATTTTGGGCGGAAGTGGGGGGGGGGGTTCTCTAGACTTGCCCGTCTCTAAGTGAAGTCCCCTAGACCTTCCATTGACATTCAAAAAGTTGCCCCTCCGGGCAATTGTTTTGCGGGTGCCCATGTCTTTGTCCATGGTCTCTGAACCAGAAATTGAACGTTCTTCCGGTCTGTGGTTGCCTTCTTTTCTCATAAGTTTAGACACGGCCACCCTGTAAACCCCACAACAAGTTAAAAGTCCGCAATCCGCACCCTCGACCCGCAGTCACTATCAAAAGTAAATTGCCGGTTGACTTGCAGGTACTCTCCTCCTCCTCCCCCAACTTAGATTAGACACAAATATAAAATTAAAAAAAAAAAAAAAAAAAAAAAAAAAAAAAAAAGTGAAAAATAGAATGTATGCCCCAGCAAAGGGCCCCCCCCACAGTTTTCCAAGAGAGGGAGCGACCCCCGTTGCCAGTGTAACTCCGAAAAAATAATTCCAACTGGGGTCCAAATAACTCAAGTAAGGTCTCAAAATGAAATCAGATGGATCCAAAATTTTAACGGCGAGTACCGGTAAGCTTACTCTTTTGATCGGTCCAAACCGGATTGCGATACATCGATTTACTCTCGAGATATCGATTTTTCAAAGGCGCGCGGTATAGGGTCAGAAATCTAAGATTCTCTAAAATCCGCGAATTTCGACTCTCATGGACCTAGCATGCGCCGTGAGAAGTCATATGTGAGTTTTTTGAGTTCACATGAAGTTCATTAAGGGCCCTGACAAATGTCGGACCGATAAAGTCTATATCGGGGGGGGGGGGCGTGGCCCAACTCCAGCGTAAGTCTCACGTACAATGTCTCACTGCGGCCGCGGGAGGTCCCATAAGATCCGTTTAAAACTTGGATGGATCTGAATTTTTTTCAAGAATTATCTAAAAGCTGAAGCTACCGCCCAATCCAAACCGCAGTGCGCAATCCATCGATTCGTTCTCGAGATATCGATTTTTCAAAGGCGCGCGGTCTTGTCAGATCGACCTTAGAGGGGCGCTGGAGGCTGGAAAAAGGCGAATTTCGTCTCTCACGAACCAGTCGTGTGCCGTATTATATCGGTTCCGCTTTTTTTCGGGTCCCAATGATGTCCCGAGAGGGCCCAATGCAGTTTCGAGCCAAAAAATATCATCTTAGGGGGGGGGGGACTACTCCCCGTTTCAGCGTAACTCTGACAAGAAATGTCTAACTGCGGCCGCGAGAGGTCCTGTAAGGTCATTAAATAAACTCGGATGGATCTGAAATTTTCGAGGTTGTCAGTCACAAGCAAGCGCTTTCGATCGGTGCAAACCGAATTGCAATACATCGATTCACTATCGAGATATCGATTTTTCAAAGGCGCACGGTCTTGTCAGATCGAACATTGAAATAAGCTGTGGATACTCTGTATCCGCGAATTTCGTCTCTCATGGACCGTTTAAGCTCCCTTAAAAAACGAATGAGCTTTTTTCAAGTTCATATTACGTTCCTTAAGGGCCTTGATGAGTGTCGGATGACATTTGATCAATATTAACATTCATTTTTTTAAACTGAGACAAAAAGAGCTGAAACCATAAAGACGAAGAATTTCCATCGTGATGACTTTGGTTCAAGCGAGGAAAATTCTATAGAAGTCCCAAATAACTAGACTAGACTTTCCGGCTTGCTAGGATTGGTATTAAGAATTTCCTTCCTGATGACTTTGGTTCAGGCGAGAGAAATCTAAAAAAGTCCCAAATAACTAAACTAGACTTTGCGGCTTGCTAGGATTGGTATTGCGTCATCCGATTTTAAAGGAACTATCACTATCGAAATCGATTTTCAAAACCACAGTATTCACCTCGCCTCGTGAACAACTGTTTCAACACGCTATAAGTAAATTTTCATTCCCACTTTTACTTATCAAGTTATTTTTACAGCGATCACTGTTATACAAACACAAATGCAGCGTTGCGATTGAATTTGTCGCAGTTTTGTACTATCAATATGGAACTCCACACTTACAATGATTTACGGCCGACACTCATGCTCTCTTTGCTAACACTGTTCCAGTGTTGCAAGTTCCAACTTGTTTTTCTTGTGGTTCTTTATTTGGTTTTTCTTCCTTAATATGATTATTTCTTAATTTATTCTTACTATTATTACTATTTTTTTTTTTTTTTTTTTTGCGAGCATCTGTCGCGGGGTCAACTGTCGTAGAACCCATTTTACTAACGGGTCGTTGAATTAAATGCGATTATAGCCCTGAGCGAGATACGGAAATAGACTTGGCCCAACAACTTTTTGGAGCCACGATTCTTGCTCTACAGTGTAGGTGACGAAACAACCTATCAAAAGAAAGCATTCGCAACTTGGAGTCAAAAACAAAAATCCAGCCAACCCGAACATTTTTCGGGCCAATTAGTTTTGTGAGGGTTAGAGAATTAGTTATGAACCAGAGATCTATTTCCATCAGCGCAGGCAAACTTCTGAAGTAAGATAAAGATGAGCCAAAATTATTTGCAAGTCATCAATTTTGGTGCTCTTACAACTAATGACACAAAAGTTGTATTAGTTGTGGAGTCCAGTGGAGATTAAAATGTCTAAAGGCAAGGGCTATTAAGCCTTTGGAATAACCAAGGATAGGTTATAGGGCTGAAGTTCCTCACCGACAACTGATGATTCAAGAAGGTAAATACACATGTTAATACAATGTTGATACATGTTAAGGGGAGAAGGAGGTCTGAAATGAAAAAAACATGTTTTTTTGTTTTTAATTTTATTTGAAAGAGGACGTTCTCAGGTTTAAAATGATATGATACATTGTATAGTTTAGAAAAAAAATTAATTTTTATTGAATTTTTGAAGTTGAAGAGTCCTTATCAGGTCAGCTGATTTTTAGTTTTTTCTTTTCGCGATACTGAATTCATGGTTTTTTTACCTTTCGGTACATTTTTCTCAGGAACTAGTAATGCTATTTTCATAATTTTCTTTTTAAATTTTCCTCAGAACAAGGTCTATAAGCAGGACTAGGATATTTTGAGTATGTATCTCTTTTACTTTTTTTTTATAGACATTCAAAGCTCCAAAAAAAGGTGAAAAAATCAACCAAACTTTCAACTTTGAAAAAAAAAAGTTTTCAATGAATTTTAAAATCCTAGTCCTGCTTATAGCCAACACTCAGACACAACTTCATGCAAAATTGCAGCCTTGTAGGTCAAATAGTTCCTGAGAAAAATGCACCAGAAGGGAAGCATATTTAACATGGTTTAACATATGACCTCCTTCTCCCCTTAATCATAGCAATGACAGGTCTCTGGAGCCGACATTTCTTGGACAGTAAAGGCTTAGCTTTCAAAATATACTGGATGGACACTTTATGCAGTGGCACCAATTCAGCGTGGTCTTGGGGGGGGGGGCAGTCGGGGAAAAGTGATGACTTTTTTTTTGCTCGTTGGTTTGCGGCAAAAGGCCGGGGAAAAGTGATGACCCATTTTTTTTGCTCGACGCTTTTGCGGTAAAATGCTGCTGCCATGGCCTTTCCTCGAATTTCCAAGGGAAACTAAAACGCGGGGGACTGCTCCCCCCCCCAATTGGCGCCACTGACCATATGTAGTCTTGAGGTCAATAAGACACTTTTCAGAGGTTCTAGAGAATAATTCATGGGGTGAAAATAATAAAGGAATCTGCTCATGCTAATTACCTAGCCCTCTTTCACAGTGAGATGTCACTGGTGACTTCTCTGAAAACTTATGAATGAAACCTTATGTTTCTCAACTTGTACAGTTAACTGACTAAAGTGAAATGGAGAGGAAACGGATTAGAACATTGAACCATTATTGAAACGTAATTACAATGAATTGAAATGGTGTTAATTAGGGTGCATTATTGTGTTTATAAAATAAACAAATAAACCTCATCTGCAACTGCACTGGTGCTCCTCCGATGTACAAAAACTGCACCCCTTTGCCACCTTCCGTTGGCTTTTCAAAAAATGGAGACGCAAATACTCCTCATCGCACTTTGCCCATTCCGTTGGCTTTTCAAATGAATTGGGATACGAATACTACTCACCAAATTAAGAACAAAAGCAAAGAATTTCTTATTATTTTTGATATTTTTACGATCAAAACATTAGAATTTTCCGGTTAAAATTAAAATGACTGAATATTGCTCAATCGCACCATTCAATTCTGATGCCAACGGGCCATCAAAATGAAACAGGGACTCAGTTTTAGAGTATTTGAGTATGCAAAATGGCCGTGAGAGGACGCCCCGGCAAGGCCGCGCCTAAAATATGAAACTATAAAAGTAAAGTTAAAGGAGGGAGAGAGTGCATTTGTGCAACTTAGTCCGGTGCGCGGTGCTACAAAATGGATGAATGAGAACAGCGGCCAGAAGCGACACAATCGGTCCCGCCGTTCCCAACTCAATGCACTCGGCACTCAGGCATGTCGTAAGGACAACAGTGCTGTTATGACGCGACAAATGTAGAAAAAAATTCGCCCGTTCCATCAATCAAAAATGTTGAAAAGCGCTTTGATGAAAAAACAAAAAAAACAAAAAACAAGCAGGAGAGCTCCAATACAATTAATGTATTGGTAAAGCATGCCGTGATAAGTCTGTATGCAGCCACGTCAAGGGCCACCCGGAGGGAGCAAGTCCGCTGGCGTCGTATATGAAATTTGATTTTTTTTTTTTACTTTTTATTTTCAGTCTTTAGACAAAAGCCCATAGCAAAAAAAAATTAAAAAATGTTAAATTACTCAAATTACACATGAACTATACTAGACAAATTAAAGAAACTAACGTAAAATTAACATTAAAATCAAAGACTGAAAATTCGGTGCCTCCATAGGCTAGCCTGTTTTGGAGGTTACCAATTAACCACGTGGTCTTGAGCGGGAAAAGGGTCATCTTTAGAGGCGATTTTCTCAGAAACATGTAGAGTAAAAACAAATCGGTAGGACGAAAATCTTGCTCAATAAGTCTCAATAAGTTTGGGCGGATCCGCGCGCAATATCATCCGGTCTATTGTAAAATCAAATTTTAACCGAAACAAAAAATTCGGAAGAGAGTTTTTATGAGAGGGGGCTAAGGGGAGGGTGATAGTGAATGGTCCATTAATTAAACTAAACCCAATTTTTCAACTCCATAAATTAACAGGGGCTGATCACTGCTGCGAATACTGGTGGGGGGGGGGAGATCGGAGATAGCCGATAAGTATAATAAAACAGGCACTAGCAAAATTCAAGCCGGCGCTCTCCCGATCCTAAGCATGAGCTCTTAGTCCTCGGAGCTGGTGGTAGCTGACCGAAGGGGAAGAAATAAGCCTTTTGTAAAGGGATGCAATCTAGTTTTCCTGAAAGTTCCTCTCTTTGCCGCAGAGTGATTGCTGGAGCGCTGCGGTAGCAAAGCGGTGAACACTCACAACCAGTCTTCAGTGAATAAAACTCCTAGAGAAGAGCGGATCTGATTGTGAGTAAAAAAAAACTGTCGTGCACGCAGGCTCAAATAATAGAGAGAGGCAGCATCAATCTCTAGTCTCTCTCACTCGTCGGTTTGCGACGCACCGATGCTGGGCTATGAAGTCTGGGTTTTGAATAGCGGAGTCAGTCATATAACTGTCAAAATCTGAGTAGGGTGAGCTCTAGCTTGTGTGTGTAAACTCAGTATATTTTCGGTGTGTGTGCGACGAAGCCACTAAACACTTGCGCAATCTGTGTGTGTGTGTGCATCGAAGGCGAATCAAAGACTACTGAAGTCAGCTCAGGAATCTAAAACGGGGCCCCTTAAAACAACGAAATAAAATCGGTGAAATCATCAAATGACCCCAAAAAAAAAAATTATTCGTGAAAAAGTGTTTGATTTAACATACTCAAAAATCTCTCGAAAATACACAATACAACCCGATCATGTAAGTTTTGATTCATTTCCTGAAAATGAAATCTCCAAAACACACACGGCCACCAGAGGGCGCCTGTTTCAATGTATTATATTATTCATTGTATACAGCAAAACGAGAGTAAGAAGCTTGCCATATACTTCGTATCACGCTTAAAAAATCGTCTACATATGAATACCTATTTTATTTTTCCTGTTTTTTTTCAGGTGTCACACGAGCACAAAAATTGCACTCCGAAATTAGGAAATATTCTGGACCCAAATCTTCTAGACTGTTTTCCATTTCAAGTGCAATGGCCAACCGAGAAAGGAAAATTATACACTTTGTTAATGATAGGTATAACTAATTTTTTCAGGTACATTTTGCTTCATCTGATTCTTCTCGAAACAATATATTTAGTATAATAACCCATTTTCTTACAAATATCATTCTTTTAGACCAGACGGATTCTCTTGAGGTTAACTTTACAGTCTAATCATTAGCTCCTCCACTAACCGTGATGTTCCTCTGTACAGTTACAAGTTTGGTTAGGTCAGGTATTAGATACCTTACCTACAATGTACAATGTTTCAGTATACTTTCATACTGTGGCATTGTCTTTTCCTTGAAAAGCCATTTCGATTGATTTGTAATTGCAAGTCAAAATTTTATGCGTACAAATTTTTACAAGGAGGGCGTTGAAACCTAAAATTTGTAAAAGCGGGGTGCCCTGAATCCTTTACGGGCACCCCGTATTAATGTGTGATATGAGACACAACAATTGAAATACCTTGATTTACACTTTTAGAACTTTTTTACTCTGTGGTGTGATAATTTGGGTACATCTGAGTTGGCTCCGTCCGAGATGGCTCCTGGTCGAATTGGCTCCTATCGTTGAAGTTCAAAAGATCTTTTCGAAAAAAAAAAGAAAAAAAAAAACGTTTCCCCTCCCATTTTACACACGCTTAGGACTGTCAACAAAAATAGCAGCGTTAAAAAGGTTTTTAAGCGTGCCGTATATTATACAGGGTGTTTCTAAAACTTATGTCATCCTTTCTACCACGTATTTTTGAGGTCAAAATAAGACTTTTTTTTCCCTATAAACATGTGTCCGAAAGTGCCCCCCTTTGGAGCTACAGCCCCCCAAAGTTTTAAAAAATTGTTGGTTTTTTTGGTATATCGACCATAATTATGAACCAAATGTCATGAAAATTGGTGTCTCGTGGTAATTTTACGTGTAGAATCCATTTATGACCTCGAAAAATTCAGAAATGAGGTCTGACTGTATTTTTCAGGCAATCTAATACATTCAACGACACAAATTTTATGCAACGGATTGGAAATTTGAAAAATAAAAACTGGAATCAGATGGGAAAAACTCTTAAAAAGATATTTGGTCCTCTTTGTTTTGGTCGATACGACGCGTCTTAAGCGAGATAATCGCTGCACAAGGTGGAAAAGTCAGCGCTTTTACTATAGCGGGCGGGCCGAAGTAGCAGCGGAGTGGCGGGTTGCATACTTGCTGTCGCTCTTCATGGTAAAAGTGCTGACTTTTCCACCTTGTGCAGCGATTATCTCGCTTAAGACGCGTCGTATCGACCAAAACAAAAAGGACCAAATATCTTTTTAAGAGTTTTTCCCATCTGATTCCAGTTTTATTTTTCAAATTTCCAATCCGTTGCATAAAATTTGTGTCGTTGAATGTATTAGATTGCCTGAAAAATACAGTCAGACCTCATTTCTGAATTTTTCGAGGTCATAAATGGATTCTACACGTAAAATTACCACGGGACACCAATTTTCATGACATTTGGTTCATAATTATGGTCGATATACCAAAAAAACCAACAATTTTTTAAAACTTTGGGGGGCTGTAGCTCCAAAGGGGGGCACTTTCGGACACATGTTTATAGGGAAAAAAGTATTATTTTGACCTCAAACATACGTGGTAGAAAGGATGACATAAGTTTTAGAAACACCCTGTATATACGATACATTTATTGTTTTCGTTTTCATATCTAATATGTGTGTTGGCTGTCTTTCTTATGGCCATACCTTGGCGGAAAAGGTTTGAAAAATTAAAAACCTATTTTCTTAAAACTGGTTTCATTAATCGTTAAGTTATTGCTGCGATCCTGGTGGTCGCGGCGTCTATTATCTTAAAATTGTAAATATTTTGGTATTCTTGTTAATTTCATTAAAATACTAAGCATTAAACTTGAATTCCTTTGAACGGGAATCCTATACAGGTGCAGCAACCTAAGTCATTCGTGCCAACCTGTATGGAACAAATATTGATTTTTTTTGTCGCACCCAGACTCGGACACAAATTTTTGCTGGACAATTGTTTTTTAAGATGGTGGGAAATTCGAAGGGTTTGTTTTAAGATTGTTCGTAGTGGTCTTAACCCCCACCCCCTCACAATCGCCGCACACGGGTTCGGACCCAAACATTTGCTGGACAAATGTTATTTGAGATGGTGGAAAATTCGAAGGGATTATTGTTATAAGATTAACCAAAGTGGTCTTACCGACCCCCCCCCCCCCCCCAATCGCCACACACAGGTTCGGACCCGAAAATTTACTGGACAGTTTTTTTTTAAGACGGTGGAAAATTTGAAGGGATTGTTCTAAGATTGTCCCCCCACTCGCCAAACACAGGTTCGAATTTGAACTTTTTCTGGACCCATTTTTTTGAGAATTTGGGAAATTCGAAGGGTTTGTTTTAAGATTGTCTGTAGTGGTCATACCGCTCCCCGCAATCGCCGCACACAGGTTTGGACCCAAAAATTTGCTGGACAATTTTTTTTGAAATCGTGGGAAATTCGAAGGGTTGGTTCTAAGATTGTCCGTAGTGGTCCTACTCCCCCACCTACCTGCCGCACACAGGTTTGGACCCGAATATCTGCTGCACAATTTTTTTTTGAGATGGTGGAAAAGGACATGCCACAATCCTTATGGGAACTGGCTTGCCCCTAAATGTTTTCTAATTATTATACATCGACAGATTATCGCTTAAAAAGAAAAAGTTCTCACGGCAACAAAGTGATCCCATGTCCACTTTTTTAGCTATTAAAGCTCAAAGACGGGAACTACTTCTCTCGTGCGTCGGCGTCGGCGCGCAATGATGAAGTAGTGCCGGCCGCCTCACAACTTGTCTCAACGTAGAGTGTGGTCGGCCCATTTCGATCATTCATTCACCCGCTCGAATACCTGCCGAAGTCTCTATTTCTATTCCACTGCTCGTCTCTCTCTCCCTCTCTCGCACCCCGCACGCTTTTCTTTTCCCACCCGAGCACGTTTAGGTTTGGGTTTCAAGAGACGAGCAAAAACAATTCGTCCGTTTCCGTGTTTTACATTTCTTGGCTTTTATTGCTCCTTCCGAATTCTTTCCGTCACAAGAGTTTACTGTCATATTTCTCGTAATGAGGAGTCGCGCGTGGCGCCTCGGACGCTTTGAGATACCGAAGTTGCTGATACTCCAGTTTCAACCTCTCCTCTCCCCTGAGGATACCGATTACGAAACGTAAACAGAAACACGTTTCCAATCGCATTGAAGCAATGTGATCTCTTATTTTTCGTCGCTCACACGGAACGGAGATAGTGGATGAAGCTGCCCTTTAACGATGAATCAAATGATTGACATTTCAACCTATGGAAAAAATCGACCTTTCTACGGTTCCAGTGAGCTGCTGGAAAGCAGACACTGGTTGAATGAGTTTTAATGGGGAGGAAAAGCGATGTTTGATTCATCAAAAATCTCTCAAATATTCGCGATATATCGAACGATTTCCATATAAACCTTTAAAAAAATCGATCCTTGGACGGAGCTATGCAACAGTGTCGATTTTGCAATTCCTCCGTCCAAGGATCGATTTTTTTCACGTAGGTTTATACAGCAATCGCTCGATACATCGCGAATATTTGAGAGGTTTTTGATGAATCAAACATAGATACCCCCCCCCCTAGGGTGATTCTTATTTTTCAAAAATGAGTATTTTTTGTGCGAACGGTCGATTTTTTGTTCCTTGTGGTCTAAAAAATCGACCCATAACAAGCATTTTGAAAAAAATTGACTCTAAGTGGCCCCTCATCGGCATAAAGGGCGTAAGTACCAAATATGAATTTTTTGGTGTTTTAATAGTCAATTATGGTGTAAAATAGCCACTTTTGACTCTTAGAGGACTGAAATTTTCATTATTTTTGGCTTATCTGCAGTCCTAATGCCACAAAAGTCCATTTTAAGATATGCGTAAAATGCTCTCGCCACGCTTTAGTCCAGGCAATCGGCGATTATTGGAAGAACAAATTCACATCAAAGGTTTTTCGGGCTTAATCGCTTAGTCTTGGTGTCAGTAATGACCACCTAAATGTCCCCATGCCTAGGTGCTGTGCTAAATTCAGGGGAAGGGGGGGGGAAGGGCCCCAAAATCGATTATTTCGATATATATCGAAAACGATGCAAGGTATCGAAAAAATCGGTACACGATTTTGTTTCCGAGGTAATTTCCAGCAAGAAAGGTCCTCTGTGTTTTTACGCTCTGACGGCGTCTAAGCTCTCAAAAACACGATTTAAGTTTTCGGCGATTTTCAGGAACATTGATCCCCCGTGGCAACGCTCATTTAACACAATGTTATTTTTAATGATTTCGATCGCCTTACCGAAGCATTTAGAGTGCTCCGATTTTTATAGAATTAGGTACCCGGGGGTTTTATTGGTCGCTGATGCCATTTTTGGAGTCCAAATTACCTTAAACGTGATTCAGACAAGCTTTTTGAGCTTTTATCACAAAATACAGTTTTTAGATAAAAGCTCAAAAAGCTTGTCTGAATCACGTTTTAAGGTAATTTGGACTCCAAAAATGGCATCAGCGACCAATAAAACCCCCGGGTACCTAATTCTATAAAAATCGGAGCACTCTAAATGCTTTGGTAAGGCGATCGAAATCATTAAAAATAACATTGTGTTAAATGAGCGTTGCCATGGGGGATCAATGTTCCTGAAAATCGCCGAAAACTTAAATCGTGTTTTTGAGAGCTTAGACGCCGCGCCGTCAGAGCGTAAAAACACAGAGGACCTTTCTTGCTGGAAATTACCTCGGAAACAAAATCGTGTACCGATTTTTTCGATACCTTGCATCGTTTTCGATATATATCGAAATAATCGATTTTGGGGCCCTTCCCCCCCCCTTCCCCTGAATTTAGCACAGCACCTAGGCATGGGGACTTTTAGGTGGTCATTACTGACACCAAGACTAAGCGATTAAGCCCGAAAAACCTTTGATGTGAATTTGTTCTTCCAATAATCGCCGATTGCCTGGACTAAAGCGTGGCGAGAGCATTTTACGCATATCTTAAAATGGACTTTTGTGGCATTAGGACTGCAGATAAGCCAAAAATAATGAAAATTTCAGTCCTCTAAGAGTCAAAAGTAGCTATTTTACACCATAATTGACTATTAAAACACCAAAAAATTCATATTTGGTACTTACGCCCTTTTTGCCGATGAGGGGCCACTTAGAGTCAATTTTTTTCAAAATGCTTGGTATGGGTCGATTTTTTAGACCACAAAGAACAAAAAATCGACCGTTCGCACAAAAAATACTCATTTTTGAAAAATAAGAATCACCCTACCCCCCCCCCCCCCCCATTAAAACTCATTCAGCAGTGTCAGTGTCGATTTTGCCATAGCTCCGTCCAAGGATTACATTTCGTAATCGGTATCCTCAGGGGAGGTTGAAGCTGGAGTATCAACAACTTCGGTATCTCAAAGCGTCCGACATGCCACGAGCGACTACTCATTACGAGAAATATGGCGGTAAACTAATGTGACCGAAAGAATTCGGAAGGAGCCATAAAAGCCGAGAAATGTAAATCGCGGAAATGGACGAATTGTTTTTGCTCGTCTCTTGAAACCCAAACCCAAACGTGCTCGAGTGGGAAAAGAATAGCGTGCGGGGTGCGAGAGAGGGAGAGAGAGACGAGCCGTGGAATAGAAATAGAGACTTCGGCAGGTATTCGAGCGGGTGAATGAATGATCGAAATGGGCCGACCACACTCTACGTTGAGACAAGTTGTGAGGCGGCCGGTACTACTTCATCATTGCGCGCCGACGCACGAGAGAAGTAGTTCCCGTCTTTGAGCTTTAATAGCTAAAAAAGTGGACATGGGATCACTTTGGTGCCGTGAGAACTTTTTCTTTTTAAGTGATAATCTGTCGATGTATAATAATTTAAAAAAAACATTTAGGGGCAAGCCAGTTCCCATAAGGATTGTGCCATGTCCTTTTGAAGGGATTGTTCTAAGATTGTCCGCAGTGGTCCTCCCCCCCCACCCGCACACAGGTTCGCACCCGAACTTTTGCTAGACAAGTTTTTCTTGGAATGGTAGAAAATTCGAAGGGTTTGTTCTATAAATTTGGCCGTGGTGGTTCTCCCCCCCCCTTTTCCCCCTCGCCGCGCATAGGTTCGGACCCAAACTTTTGCTGGGCAACTTTTCTTAGATATGGTGGAATATTCGGAGCGTTTATCCTTAGATCGTACGTATAGTGGTTCTAACCCCTACCCACTCGCCGCACCCAGGTTCGGATTTTTGCTGGACACTTTTTTTATGAGATGATGGAAAATTCTGGGGGTCGAATGAAGTGTATCTTTGGAGTCAACATATAAGATTTTATTTTCCTATATGAAAATGTAGGAAATGTGCTGCAAATGTTTCTCTTCTGAGCTAGATCCCTCCAAAGTTTTGAAAAAAACAACTTCTTTGACACATTTTCTTATAGATACATCTGATCTAAATTTATTTTTTTCATCATTCCTCACCAAACAAGCTCAATTGGACAGAATTTGTCACAAAAGTACCAAGTGACAATTTTGTATAACTGAGTTATTGGTTGATAGAGGTAGCAATACTGTATCTCGAAGCAACAAGTTCTTCTTCTAAAAACAATGATTTCCCGTCAAAATGCTAGGTAAAATTGGAGCTGGTGAGCTTCGTTGATTTCATTGTCCATATGATGCAATCAAATGAGATCTTGGTTCCTTTTTCCGATTAGGTTTAACCTTAATCCGAGTCACGTGAGGAGCCAACTCCAACTTGGTTCCTTTTCTATAATTTGGAACGGACTTAAAATAATCGACAGTGTGAACCAACTGTCCCTTGGTTTCTTTTAGAGATTCGTTTTTCGTGATTATGCTAAAAAAAAAAAAAAAAAACAGAAAGAACCAAGTCACTTTAAACGCTAACAATTAAATGCCTTTATTGCATGGGAAATTCCACTTTGCCGGTGTTAAAATTCAAAAACAAAACATTATAGTTGAATGAAATCATAACGTTAGTAATTCCAAGCTTTTTGTTTAAAAGCTAGCTCTTCAACTTTGGACTCAATTTTTTAGATAGATCAGCTCCATGTCACTTGGTTCTTTTCTGATGAATGATGTCTAAATATCATTGCTACCAAAAACATCAAAACTGTTAAGACTTTAGTGGCACGCTTTTCCAACACCTGCGTGTTGGAATTTTCCCTGCTTGTTTTTTTTCGGTTGGGTCACTATTTTGTAACGGGTGGGACATCCAGACGACTTTGAAGTAATTTTTTTCAACTTTCTAATCATTTAAATGAAAAAACTATCCCACCAAAAGGAAGCTCTCAACTTCTAGATAGTGATAGGATTTTCTAAATTTAAAAAAAGTCTATCCAAAGCTGAGAAAAGAGCAAAATAAGGGTGTAACGGGTGGGACTGAAAATGGACAAGGTTTTTGAATCACTTCAGAAAAAGTTAAAACTCTGTGAGTTTTGAAGACATAAAAATTTGGAAAAAATATATGTTAAAGGTGAGGGTATAAGCTTTGATCCTACATAAAGTTTGTTTCATTTACTAAATTAGTTTTCTCAAAAAAAAAAATTAAAATGTAGCGTAACGGTGGGACAGGTTTTTGTAACGGGTGGGACACGTGCGTTTTCGTCATTGAAAATGCACATCAAACCTGTTGTAACATCAAAACATTTGCCCTTAGGTATTAGATATTTTAGATAATAATTTCGTCTCTGGTTGCATTTCAATGCTTTAAAGTTTAATAAAACAGATTCTACTCACTTTTCAAAATTGAAACTTCCGGGGATGACTTATTATATATTCATTGTTAATTTGTCAACATAACTTATAAGTTTCACATGGGGGGAATCCAGGAACAGTGATACCAACTTTGCAATGATTGACTAGATTAATTTCTGAAAAGTGAAAGTAACTGAAACATGCTAAAAATTAGAGTTTAAACAGAAACAAACCCAATGAACCATGTATTTCCAAAAGTAGGAGTAAGTAATTTGGCATCAGATAAAGCCTTTACCACTAATTGAAAAGCAATTTCAATTTTTGCATATCATGTCCACTTTTCTGTGGAATGACCCGGTAGATCCCAATAACTTAAAAAAAAAATAACAAAAAAAATCCGTTTTATGGTCACAAGTAAAAATTTCAAAAAGATTTTAAAACCTTCTCCTTGCGTTTCTTGTTTTTTAAATTTCTTCAGAACTTGAGTGTGAAAAAAATAAAATCCCATAGATACTCTTCTTTGTTTTGTTGCTCCTTAGCAAGTGGAAATTCTGTTGTTGATTGTAAGTTTTTTGTGGCTTATTTTTCTGTTATCATTTATGTTTATAAAAATGTTTGTAGGAGTAGGAGCCAATTTGACCCGGAGACATAAAGGCCGCTCTCCGACCGGAGCTAATTCGATAGTGCTCGATAATTTTTGTACGCCCACAGAGGCTGGTCAATTATTTTCTTAAAACTCTCCTATGACACATAAAAAAGAGTGGGATGGATTTGAGAATAATTCACTGTTCATAATTTTATCGGGCGTTTTGCCGAGAAAATGGGAAGATGTTATTTACCTTGTCCCCTCTCCCACCATCAATACCTAACGGGCGTGGGGGATTATGAGAATATCAAACACGGATTTTTTAATGTCAATTTCCTACTCGAATTTTTTCATCCCAAAATCTTTCAACTCGTTATTCTTGAAGAGGAAGGGGTGGCTGACGAGCCGAGTGGCTAAACTATAGCACTTATCAATGACAAAATCACTGAAATCAATTTTATTTTATATGAATAGGCAAAAAATTGGTTCCTTTAGGGCAAAAAACTTGAATTTTGTTTTGAGTCGATGGTAAACACATCTCATTCAATTCGTCTCTACTCAACAGATCCCGACTATCCGTCAAGAGAAAATCGGTCATTAGGAGCGTTTCAACACTGGATGATAGGTAACATTCCCGACCAAACGGAAGATTATCCATTACCCGATATATTCGAGGCTAAATTGTTAACTAGGTATCTCGGCCCGAATCCGCGCCCCGGCACAGGTCAGTTGTGCTTCATTTCTTTAGTTACTTTAGGACAAACGAAAGTCACAACTTTACCTTGGCTTGGTAGTGCCGAAGCCAAGTTTTTGCACTACAGGCTATTGTTCTACACAGTGTCAAATAAAAAAGGAGCCAGGCCGAATATCTCGAGAACGGCTCTGGATTTCGAAAAACATTGAAACACATGTACAACTATTTTGAGGGGGCATATTTTTAGGGGGTCATCAATTTGGGGCCCCCTCTGGAGGCCCTCAGAAGGGGTACCACCAGTACCACCACCCTAAATCCAACTCTTCAAAAAGGGACCCCCATTTCTTATTTAATAATCAATAAGACAGTAAAATTCTAAGATTTTTGGCACAAACGGAAGGTCGATATCGTTTTATGTTTTCAATAAATGGAAGGTGAAAGTTCGATTTAGGCCCATTTTCAAAAAATCCATACTCCTCTTTAATAAGTCGGAATTTAAAATACAAGGAGCCTAAAATCCTCGAAAAGCAAGTCCTTTTCAGAAAAAATTCAATTATAACAAACATTTAGTCAAAGTTTGGTTTTAAAGCCCCCAAACATTTTTAACGTTTTTGGCCCTCACGGGGGGCTATCTGGAAAATTCCGAGAGATGGCCCCTATTGAGTGATACATCAATTGAAAAAGCGTAACTAACTGATCATTTTGGAGCCGACTGGAGGTCGATACCGCTGTTACATTCGAGATATCGAATGTCGAAGGTCACTTTACAGATAGCGATATCTCGAATGTGAAAAACGATATCGACCTCTGGTCTGCTCCAAAATGCTCAGTTGGTTACGCATTTTCAATTGATGCATCACTCAATAGGGGTCATCTTTCGAAATTTTCATGTAGCCCCTCCTGTGAGTCAAAAACGTTAAAAATGTTTGGGGGCTTTCAAACCAAACTTTGACTAAATGTTTGTCATAAACTTTTTTTTTTTTTTTCTGAAAAAGACCTCGCTTTTTCAAGTATTTTAGACTCCTTGGTTTTTAAATTCCGACTTTTTAAAGAGAAGTAATGCTTTTTTTTTAAAAATGAGTCCAAATCGAAGATTCACCTTCGATATATCGAAAACGAAAAACGATATCGACCTTTAGTTGGTGCCAAAAGGCTTCGAATTTTACTCTCTTTTTGATTATTAAAAAAAATGTGGTCTCTTTTTGAAGAATTGGATTTAGGGTGGTGGTACCCCCTCTGGGGGCCTCCCAAATTGATGACCTCCCAAAAAGATGCCCCCTTAAAATAATTGAACATATGTCTCGATGTTTTTCGAAATCCGGAGCCGTTCTCGAGATGTTCGGCCTGGCTTCTATTTTAATTGACACTCTGTGTTGAAAGATGATGCTCAGTTTCCCACTTTTTAAAGCAACTAAGAATGAACATTACACTTCTATTTGACCTTAAATTTTAAAACTTTACCGGTATATGGCATTTAGGTCACAATGAAATTGCTTTTCGATTTTTCTTAAAATAATACGCACCGCCAAAAATGACGTAATGTCAAGTCTTTCTTTTTTCCATAAAAAAGTTTGTAGAAAATGTTCCTCGGCCAAAACACCTTGAGTCAAAGGAGCCGTGAACCTCATATGTCCAATAAAATATCGGCTTGGACTGTTGCCAGAAACAGTATTATTTTTATGAAACCGCTGATCAAAGTCAACACATGCGGTATGTAAACGTGGCGAAAATGCATCGATATTGTTGAAGTTAACACTTAATAATTAGCAATTCAACTGATGTTTTGTTCCAGGACTTCACCGATACACCTTTTTAGTGTATGAGCAGAGAGGCAAAATACGGTTTAAAGAGCCTGATCTGGAAATCGAGTAAGGGTAAAAGTAACTTCTTCTAGTTTTATTCCACTTTGGCATCAACCATCACTTTAAAACGAGAAAAATAAACTAGCAAATCAGAAAAAAACACGCCATCCACCAGCACTAGCTTGGTTTTTAGTTCAAATACACTGAAAAAAGTACTTGGTTAAAGTTTACTATACTGACATACTTAATAAACTTTTCATGGTTAAATCTTACTATCATTATGGCAAAAGTTACAAAAAACATAGTAAATGTAAACGAGGCACATTGTAAATTTAACCAAGTAAAAATAGTAAAATTAAACTTTGTGGATTTTACTATGTGTTTTTTAAGGTTTACGATGAAATGGTTACTATCTACGATGAAATTACCTGTAACTTCAACACAAAGCGCGAAATTTTCAAATCTTTGGAAAGCTCTCAAAAGCTAAAAAGTATACTTATGTAAAGTTTGATGAAGCAAAGTTATTTATAAGAGTGCCTCCCATATAATACTTCTAAAAAACAATAATTTTCATGATAACTTAGAGGCTATTATAGTTTTAAAACCACCTCAATCTAAAGAACAACATTCTCAGCCAAATTGATATAAATACAAACGTTTCCTCCCCAGCATTTATATCGATTATCGGAGGCCACTCTCAGCAATCCTCTTCTATTCCAGGAACGCTGAGCGACACTACGACAAGTACATTGGAAACATGAAAATGAACCACTCCATTAAATTGATAAAACGCATATTAGAAATGAAACTTTTAAAAAAATGTTTTAACCATTACTTGGTTAAATCTAAACCATTACTTGGTTAAATTTTAACCAAACGCGTGGTTAAATTTAACTCATACTTGGTTCAAAGTAACCATTTTCGTGGTTAAATCTAACAATAAAGCATATAGTAAACTTTACTACGTAAGAAGGGTAACGGTAACCCTCGACGTGGATTGTCGTATATCCAAACCAAGTGTATAGTAAACGTTAACCAATATATGGTAAAGTTTAAAAAAGTACTTTTTTCAGTGTACATTATATCATTAATCATCCTCCTAATAATAAATGACCCCTCTTTATTTACTTCACCTCGAACCAGAAGGAAATAGAGACCACGCACTACGTATCTTACCCATAACAGTGGCAACATTTTTATTTCGAGGTAGCAACAAAGTGACGTCCAACAGCTCCTATGTGGACTTTTGAGCAATGATGTTGATATCAGTGGCCAATCAGCACGCAGCATCATTATTTTGGTGTTTGGTCAACAATCCACCTAGGTGCCGTTGGATATTATTCTCCATGTTTTTTTGTTGAGTCCCAGCAAATAATATCTTCTACCGCGCGATTGCCTAGTGAGTGGTCTCTAATGTGTCTGTTTTGAACCTATAAAACTACGCTTAAGCACTATAAAGGCTCTTGTTTAAAAACGCGGTTCCCAACATTCATGTCCCCGTGCACAGTAAAGCAAAAAGCTTCCTATTATACTTCACCGCGCAAAAGCCGACCAATCTATATTCGATAATAATTAGAACACTATTCATAAACGTATAAATACAGTGTTTTTTCTCTCCTCCTCAGGTTATTTTATTTGCTAGTAAAAATAAATAATTTCAGTTTGTTGTGTTAATTGCTTCTGGTAACTTTCCTTCCTTTAGGTCTAACTTCCTTCCCCACCCTATAACGAAGATTTTTCATGAAGGAAAACCTCCATCTTTAAGTTTTTTCCCCCTAGAGGTTTATAACCCCCTTTCTTCTGTAGTTTAGATATCTTTTGATCGTTCAAATCTCCCCATATCCGCTAATAACTTAGCCGTATTATGTAAGTTTATAGCGACTAGAAGTTTTAGTTTAATTCATTTGTTTCATTTATTTTGGTTTGAGAAGAACTGAACGAAATTATGAACGAGAGTGTGTGAGGGAGGAGAGCTTGGAGTAGCCGCGGCAATGGCCAGGTCAACGTCATCTTAGCCCAGTAAAATCCTCCAATCTCAGATTCATATGACAATTACTCAGAAATGTTTTTGTTTACAAATTTTATGATCATACATTAACGATAGTAAAATTACCTCAACTCCATTCCATATACTTCATTTGCAGAGAAGATGATCCCAAACGCATGAACTTTTCCACAAGAGTATTCTCAAGAAAATACCGACTATCATTACATGCTGTTTCTTTCTATCTATGCGAATGGGTCAAGGGACCTCCTTCAACCACTTATGAACCATGGGACTTTACTCCTGAGACCGAAGGACCGGATGTAGGTGGTAACTGGACTGTTGATGAAAAGGACTTGATAAAAGTTCGAAGGCAAAGGCTTGGAGGTCGAAGAAGGAAAAAGTCATAGATCAAAACAGCCTTACTCAACAAGCTGAAAATGTCTCCATTTGCAGCCAAAAAAACAAATGAACTTGTGTTTGAGAAGATGGGAACGTTTATAGTTTAAGTCTATACTAAGTTTGTCTTAGCATTACCTACTACTTTTTTTTCTTACCTTCTTTTATTTCTCTCATATGTATATTCCGTAAAATATACACGAAACACGACTGAGTTTTTGGAATTGAACTCCTTCATTAGTATGCAATCACCAGAAGAAAGACCCCATCCAATATCTTTCTTACTTTTTTCGTAACAGAGGAGGGGCCCAAAATTTGTTTTTTGGGTGAAATGACGACCAAAATACCTCTGAGAATTAAGGTCGAACTTCAAGATTTCTAAGAAAAAAAACAAAAAAACACAAACAGGTAGTATTACTCACCATCTCGCACCCATTTTTTTTTTTTTTTTTTTTTTTTTTTTTTTTTACCTTCCTTCCTCCTCATAAAATTGACTAGGTTCATAAATACCGAATGCCGAGAAAAGAGTTCACTCTTTTTGAATGAGGTCTTGCAGGGGCGGAAAAATCTAAAAAATTCAGAAAATTTGGAAGAGCTCCTATAGGACTCTAGGAAAAATACAGAAGTCCCAAAAACCCCCCTGCAATGGATGCGGAGCCCCCCCCCCCTAAAATTCCGAAATGCCGATTTCTCGAATATTTCAAATGACACGGAGTATTTTTTATTAAGTCATTCAAAAGACCTTAAAAATGGCGCATTTTCGTTTTTCAGATTTTCGGTGAGCCCCCATATACAAAATGGCGACAAAAAACCCCCTCATACTTTGAAGCCTCATAACTCGAGTTGCAATTCGAATTTTCTCTAAACTCAAAGATATTCTGAAGGAGCAGAACGTCTACTTTCCAACCATGTATCACACTTTGTCATTTAACCAACGAAAATTGGGAGGCCCCATCCCCAACATTTTTTTGAGTTTGGGGCCTGTAGCTAAAAAAACTCAAAAGTAAAGGGGGTCGAATGCTACATCAATCGAAAGGTATTAAATAAAGAGACATTTTGGCGCAAACCCGGAGTCGATGCGATACTCCATAATCCAAAATGGCGAAAATGGCAAAATGGCCATAATCCATTTGAACAGTTGGGGGAGGGGACCCACCCCCCTTAAAAGAAAATAACCTAATTGTTGAGTACTGGGGAATTATCATTGTAAACTATGTAAAGATAACATATCATGTAAATTAGCAACGCCGCAATGTCGCATCAACATTTCCAAGAAATGTTGATGCGTTATTCGATTTGATTTTGTTGATTTGCTGATATTTGTTTTATTGATTGCGCTGTTTGCTGTTTGCTTTTCCCCGCGTGCCCGAGAAGCTAACCTCTCGTGCCCGTGGAGTATCGATGGGATGATGAGTCCCCGCGTGCCCGAGAAGCTAACCTCTCGTGCCCGTGGAGAAAAGTGGTAAAACCAAAAATTGTGGCCGACTCATTTTTGCTGCTTGATTATTATGATTTTATTTTGATGATTATGATATGCTATTGTTGATGCTTACAAAGTGGTTTTTTGATTGCCACAATGCAACGAAGGAGCTCCGAGACGATTGCTGCTCAATGCTAGAGGAACGACTCGAAGACTGATTTCAGTGGGGCTCCGAGCTGAGGGAGAGCCCAGTTTGGTAAAAGAGAAAACAAGAGGGTGGAGTCAAAAAGAAAGAGGGATGATAAGTATGCGTTAGAGTGAGTGAGATAGATAAAGAGAGAGTTTGAAAGAGTGGGGGTCATGGTGAAAACATTGCTAAGCGCGGAAGGGATGATTCTTCGGCTCGAGTGATAGATAGGGGGAGGGGGGAGAGAGAGAAAACTAAAGAGTGAGATGGGAGCTCCTACGTCACATTGCGGCGTTGCTAATTTACATGATATGTTATCTTTACATAGTTTACAATGATAATTCCCCAGTACTCAACACTAATAGAATGATACCTCATTCGAAACATTTTTGAAAGAGAAACCGAATGGCACAATACGAAAGTCGAGACAATGTTGCAATCCATGATGGTGGCCATTCAAAAATGTGCGTGAATTTACCCGCACGTTAATTTTGAATATCTTTCAATTGATACATAAAAAGATGAAAGTCAATGATGGATCAATACGACTCTATTGCAATTTTATTTAAGACACGGAAAAATATAAATTTAAAATAAAAAAGTAAAAAATAAATAGTACACATTTAAATCTCGTAGAAGAGTAGAATGAGATACCACTTTTAAGAAAACTGTCGGACCATCGGTGAATGATAAGATTTTGATGATTGACCGGTGAAATTAGATTCAAAGAAAACGAGGTCACTGATGAGGGAACACGAACTCACAAACACACACACACGTTCACGCTCAGTAAAAATAAGGCTGCTTTGAGTTAGAAAAAAATCCATGTTCACAATGGAGATTCTATGGTGTACTTAAACTAACCTATTTTTAAAAGTTGAGTAAATGTGCTTAGAGAGAAAATTGGAGTTTTGACATCAGAGACTAAGGGAGATAAGCGTTAAGATGACCAAACTCTTCGTGATCGATAGTTTTAAATACAAACTGCTTAATAGTTAGGCCCTAACCTATCAGCTTGTTCTCAACCGAATGCAAGCACGAACAAGAAGGGAGAATTGGCTGTGAGCATTGAATCAATAAGTGGGGCGACGAGCACTGACTGAAATGGGATATGAGTGAAATGTATGATTAAGGTGAATCAGGGGATCTCCCTCCTCGAGAATCGAGGCAAGTCCATGATGTCCGTGGGATGTCAGCTGTCAGCAAGTGTCCGCAATTTCAGGGAAGAAATCAGTTTCCAGGGAACCTACCTTCCACCCCTCAAGATGGATTCCCCTAACTCTCCTCGAAGAAAAGGCCGAATCAGTTATCTGGTGTTTGGCGGACACTCACTCAACTGCATCACATGGAACTCACACAACTACTCCGCAGGCGAAGCGTTTTTTTGAGACTAGAAATACGCCACACACGACATCTATCAAGCGCAAATCACCACTCAACTTAAAGGTTATGGGATTGAATCCCGGTCTGATTATTTTGATGGCCACAGATCTCGTCATCCAAAGTTAACTATTACCTTCTTGTTTCTTCCCCTTTGTTTTGGTTTTTGTTTGTTTTTCAAATACCATTTGAATCAAATTATTCCAAGTATTTTCATTCTTTATACGCAGTTGCTTCTCTGTGCTTGTATATTAAAGTTTAGAAAATATTAAAAAATCAAAAATACGAATGTAAATTGATCAATGAAATGTTTTTTTTCCTGTCCGGTATTTCAAGTGTTGTTGTGATTTTCTTTTCCAATATTTTCTTAACTTTTGTACACAAGCACGATGTAGTTTAACTTATGCAGGATGAAAAGATGTGGAATAATATGATTCAAACGGTATTTGAAAAATAAACAAAAGCCAAAACAAAACCAAAATACAAACAAGCAACAAGAAAGAATAAAAAAACCAAACGAAAATAAATGAGCACAATTATCGCGAAAAAAGTAGCGCCGCTAGCAGGGATTGCACTTCGGGCCTTGCAATCCGGAGTCCACTACACTGTCGCTGCGCCAAAACTTTGGTTGAGGACGAGGGATTGATTCTTGGCTACATAACGATCCACCGTCCCGGGGCCTCATTTTAAAATCAAAATTTTACAAGTTCAGGGGCCCATTTACAAAAAGTGCTGTAAGTCCCATCATTAGGATTACACACTGGAAAAAGAAATTGTGTAAAATTAACCATAAAATAGTGAAAAACCGGCACAACTTCAGGGAATAGTAAATTCTACTATTTTTTTTTTAATTACATCGACCAGTTTAAATTTAAACAAAAAAGTAGTATAATTACTAATTCATGGTTAATTTTACAAAAAAATGTTTTCAGTGCAAGGACTATGTTTTCGCGCGAGTCCCGTTCCATTTGGAGCAGGGCCACCTTTCCCTTCTCCTTGTGAGTGGCAGTGGTGTTGGTGAGTGGGGCAGTGGGGCTACTCCAAAGTCTTGCATGCCCCTCTGAACAATCGGAAATGATGATGACTATGAAAGTGCTCTTCTGCCACAAAAAAAAAAAAAAAAAATTATAAGGCTGAAGCTTTGCACTAATTCGCTTTATCTGTAATGACTTTAAAATTATGAAACAGCTAAACGTATTTTTTAAACGACCGTGGTAATAATGATAAATTCATACAAACTGTCATTCAATCATTGCATATTTAGGAAACATTCATTAAAATTTAAAGTCCTTTGTCTGATATAAATATATTTTACCAAAACTTGTTCCTATTTTAAATAAGTCTCTGTTTTTTTCACAACGTCTACGCATCATTCAATTATGCCGTTGTTTGGAATTTGAAAGAATGTTGAACCAGAAATATGTTATTGACTCTTAATTGACAACCATGCTACGATGATTTTAATCATCACTGTTTTGTCCATGGTGGTTGGATATTTCTCGGTTGATACGCAAACGCACGCTGATTGGGTTTTTACAACATCCGGCATCCAGAAAAAAAACGCGACCGAAGAATTTTTAAACGCTGGATTTGTGCCTAGTATTATAGATGTACCTCCTCAAGCCACCCTTGAGGTAACTGAATTTGGCGAATTCATGAATTTATTTTAGTCACGAAAGAATCATGGATAGAATTTCCTTCTCATACTCAAGAATACATTATTTTGACACTATGATGGATATTCTCGTACTTTTATAAACGAGCAGCCAAAGAATTGTGAATACTCTTAGTCAAAAAACTGTGGTTTACAACTCTTTAAATTGAGGGTTGTTGGCTTTTGTATTATTACACTGATCTGGTGAACTTGTGCAATATCATAACTGATTTTTATATCCAGCTTTCTTCGATATTTACCATGGTTTATTTACAAGACGTATGAACTAATTCCCTTAGTTGTTTCTCTTTTGAAAAAAAGGTGAGCTACTACTTAACAGAAGTAGTCTTCGGAAACCAGCTGAGCACTCTAATCGTCCGGCTTGCTCCAGGCACGATAACTTGGCAAACCGAAAAGCACAGATTTTACACGTTGATAATGGTAGGTAAGTATTTCATGTTATACGTACTTATAATTCAATTTTGGAATACAACTACACAGATTATGAAAACTTTTAAATGAAGTTTGAAGAAATTACGCAAAAATCTTCTCGGTTTGGTTTTACTGGTGCACTCTTTGCAAATTTTTATTCGTATCAGCTTTTACATTTCTGCAAGAGGGGGGGGGGGGAGTAATCACAGTGGATAGTTTTGTAACTGTTATCACAATCGTAATCGAATCAACTTAGATGAAAGAAATTGGCTTGCTACTGAGCATCTCAATCACGCAGGTTACTCTTTAAGAAGCAGTGGCTAGTGCCACTAACCACATTTTATTTGTTTTTTCCTGAGCTTATAAATTAGGTACACGGGAAAAAAGACTGGTAGAATTTACCATTTGCATAGCTGATTTTGGAGTCTGCTATCAAGTATGGTATATTTTACCAGATTATGGTGAAATGTCCCAGCACGTTACCTTAATTTACCACAAGGTACGTTTCATTTACCATAATACGGTGAAACTTACTATATTATAGTGAAATTTACCATACTTGATGGCAGTCGCCAAAATCTGCCATGCAGATGGTAAATCCTTTCAGTCTTTTTTTTCCGTGTAGATGCTATTGTAACTAGCCACCTTATTTGGTTCGCAGGATGTTGTAGAATGTTGTTGTAGAATGAAAAACAAAAAGATTTGCTGTGGTACCACTGCTATAAACACTATTTTGGATTAAGGTTGTGTTGCATTTTGTGATTTTGCTTCCAACCCATGCCAGCTCCCGATATTGTGGTGATATCTTTATTTTGTGGAAGAATCAGGTAAAGTTTCGAGGCAGAATATGATTTGGGATAGTATTAGATATATTATGAAACATTGATGCGTAAAATTTATTGATTTTTTTCTTATAAATACAAGTGATCGAATAAGGTGGATAGTACCACTATCCACTGCCTCTGAGGGGTTAAACAGTGATGATAGGCTATTTCCAAGTTCTTCATATTTTTGAAGGAAATGTGAGACTGAAATAAAATGTTCTGAAGCTTTTTATAACCTCATCTCCTTCTTCATGTTCTAAATTCTTAAAATTAGCTAATCAATAGCTTTGTAGGTGAATATTTTAGCCGTTTTTGACCTTTTGATTCTTGACGCATTGACTCAACTTACTCTTCGTTGCTCACTTTTATCCTCTTTGCTGTTGTTTTTACCTTTCTTTTTTCTATTTATCTACTGTCAAGTGGGATGTCTTGTTATAGGCACGATGATATGGAATAATCCAGATTGTAACATTTCCGATTCGGTCTGATTCCGATGCAATCTTCGCTGCCCCCCTCCTCCCTCCAAAGACTCGTGAAAAATGAATTGCACTGATAGAAGTTTTAAAATTAGAATCAATCTGACCCTCGGGACTTTAATCACTAATCAACCATTACCTTCTAATCTTGTAGGTCCAGACTGTCCTACATGGGATGATCCAACGGAAAGCGAATTTCAGCACTGGGTTGTTGGGAATATACCTGGAAGTAATGTAATGTACGGAGAAAACTTAACCGAATATGCTGGTATTGTCAAGAATTACCGACTTGGTTTGTTGAAGAAAATATATGTGTATATACATTTTTTTTCAACTGTTCCGTCTTTTAAAAACGTTGTACTTACAAAGGTCATCTAAAATGCAAAAATATACAGGGTGTCTCATTCCACCCATTCACCCATTTCATCACGAAAAGAATTGGGAGTTATATGATTTGAAACTGGAAAGTGACACAAAGACCCCAAAGAATTTGAAAAGAAATGTATTCAGAGCCTCTAGAGCGGCCCTGAGAGACTTTTGGGAGGTTAAAGCAAAGTTTTTAATGTTTCTTATCAAACTGCCAAGTAATAATTCTGAAATTAGTTCGTATTCTAAAAGAGCAGACAATTTTCAAAACGTATTGTACTAATTAGTTTTTAACCCATCAGGGGGACTGGGAAATTTGAACCCCCTCTGATATAAAGACGTGTCTTTAAAATCAACGTAAAAGATTTCTTAGCGTTTTCCGTAATGCGCAAATTAGGTATTCTTCCTTTCGCTTCAAAGTTCCAAAATTCGAGTAAAATCGAAAAAGAATTCAGAAAAAGAATTAAGGAAAGGGTTCCAAAATTTTACTTTAAATTGCTATGCGGATATAATTTTTAATGGCAGTCTCGCAATTGTTATGAATCTGAATTTATAACCAAGACATTAATAAAGACAATATTAAAAAAAGGCGTTAATTAAAGAATAAGACGACAAGATTTCACGACCAAGACAACGGCTAGTCAGGCCAAAAGTATATTCTTCTTCTTCTTATTCTAGCACAACACACTGTTGCCAACTTAACATACACAGTACGTCACATACCTTCCCTTTTAAATAAACTAAATAACAATTTATGTTTAACTACAAACAAGTCGATTAAAATACTAATAGGAACACAATTTTTACTTTTAATTATTTACAAAGTTTTCTGGGTTTTATAATTCTCCTACCGTATCTTGTTACAGTGGGATGCGACGAACGAGGAGTATGAAATTCTTCAGAAGCTACAATTGAACAGTTATCTCCAGGAGCATACTTAGGAGTATACTTGTTAAAAATTAAATCTTTAGGGGATACAACAGGAGAGGGGGTGACATTGTCAACTTCACTAGTTGAGCTTTCTCCGTTACTTTTGGTGTACAGTTCTTCTTCGTTATTATCTAAAATATGTTGACGATTACGTCTATAGCAAGCACCATCTTTCGTTTCGATTACATATGATCGAGGGGCAGAATGAATGCTTACAATTTTACCAGGAATCCAAGGTTCTAGAGCTTGCTTTTTGAAGTACACACCTTTATTGATTTTACAGGGGTTTAATTCTTTCGCTTGTTTGTTGTAATAATTTGACATTTTCTCTTGATAGTTTTGTGATGCTTTTAAATGCTTATTTAAATTTATTGATTTAGGTTTAGGAAACAGATCTGTGCCTACTTTATGCCAAGGTTGCGTTTCAAGTTCATGCGGTAACAATGGTGCCTTGATATTAGATTTTTGATGAGTCTTACAGACGTGACACTCATTAATTACTTGATAGATGTCATTTGACGAGTTTGGCCCAAAAATTTTATTTGAGGCTAGATTCAGGCATTTAGTTACTCCAGCATGTCTTGCATGCAATTTGGATAGCATTTCTTTTTTCATAGTATTTGGAATTACAATACAAGAATTACAAAATACTAAATCATCAATCACATGAAGATGGGCACGATTTTTGAAAAACGGTTGAAGGTTGACATGCAGGTCAGATTTTGAATCTGGCCATTTAGTAAGAATTAACAATTTTAGCTAAGAGAGCGTTTCATCCTTTAAGGTTTCCAGCTATAATTTATCGTACTGTTGAGGGCTAACTGCGAAAGACTTAATTAGGAAATTTGCATGAATTATTAAATCTTCATTTACTTGGTTTAATTTTTCCAAAGAGTTAGCGGGCTCAACAGGAGGACGGGAAAGCGCATCCGATATTAATAGTTTTTTCCCTGGGACATATATTACATTTAATCTGTACGGTTGTAATTTTAACATCATCCGTTGGAGGCGTTGAGGGACCTCACTGAGAAGTTTTTTAAAAAGAGTGACCAACGGTCGATGGTCTGTTTCGACTAAAATATTTTGTGCGTACATGAAGCTATGATACCTCACACAACTATAAAGAATGGCAAATAATTCTTTTTCTATTTGCGCATACTGCTGTTGAGTTTTTGAGAGACTCGTTGACCCATACGCTACGACTTTCTTTTCCTGCAACAGAACTACACCAACAGCATCTTTGGACGCATCTGCTGGCAGAGTAAGACTTTTGTTTGGGTCGTAGTACGTTAGGACAGGTTTTGAGCTTAAGATCTTTTTTAAATTGTCAAATTCTTTATCATGAATATCCATCCACTCAAAGATAATATTCTTTTGTAATAGCTTACGAAGATTTGAGGTTTTTCCAGAATAGTTTTCAATAAAAGCGCTTAAATAGTTAGCTAAACCTAAGAGACGTTTAAGTTCTTGAGCATTAGTGGGTGGTTTCATTTTAGTTAAAGCTGTAACTTTTGCTTCATCAGGCAGTAGACCTGTTCTATTAAATCTTTGGCCAAAGAAATCAATTTCAGTTTTAAGAAATTGACTTTTTAGATTAAATCTTAAATTGATTTGTCTAACACGGAAGAAAATTTCTTTGAGAGTTGCAAGATGCTCTTCTGCAGTTTTAGAGAAAATGAGAAAATCATCCACGTAGATAATTACATTTGGAATGTCGCCAAAGTATTGAATCATTCGTTGATAAAATTCTTCTAGGGCTGAAGTGATGCCATGCGGCATTTTTAAATATTGATAACGCCCAAATGGCGTGTTGAAAGTACAAAGATCTACACTTTCATCACTAAATTTTAAACACCAGAATGCTGACGCAACATTCAATTTCGAGAAAAAACGACTTCCGTACAGTTTTGAAGTTATAAGTTCTTAAGTTGGAAATTGACAGCGCGGCCTAATTATATATTCATTTAATGGCCTAGGATCTATGCAAACTCTAAGAGTACCGTCTTTCTTTTCTGATAAGACAGCTGAGCTTACCCATTCAGTGGGTTTAAAAACTTTTCTAATAATGCCTAACTTTGTCATTCTTTGAAGTTCTGTTGTATACCTATTTAATAATTTGAGCGGCACTTGACGTTGAGCATCCACGTTAGGGATTGCTTAAGATTTAAGCTGAATTTTGACAGGATTTGGAAACTCTCCAATACCTTGGAATAAGTCTTTGTTTTCATGAAGAAAATCAGAAATTTTGTGTTTTTGAACTGAGACCTCATTAACTGTTTTATTGTTGGGATTACTATTATGGATAAGTAAGTTCATCTTTTGAATGGTTTTTAGACCTAAAATGGTTTTTTTCTGTTTAGAAATGACATAAAATTCGACAAGGTCTTTGGATTTATCCACAAATAGAGTGTTGAGGAGACAAGTTCCGATAATTGGAATTTGTTCACCCGAGTATGTTAAGACTTTATTAGAGGTTGGACTTATAATTTTGTTATCAAAATTCAGATTTTTCAAAATACCTAAGGAGATGACATTAATCTGGGCACCACTATCTAATTGACAAGAAATATTTTTGTTTTTAATAGTTACTTGGGTTTCCCAGATCAATTGCGACACACTTAAAAAATCATTATTAGTATTACTAACAGTAAATTGATTTAATTGGATTTGACCTATTTCAAATTCATCAAAATCATTGGCTAAATTATCATCACTGCTTTCTTCTAAATCTAACATATGGACAGATTTGTTTGGACACATTTTTGCATAATGATTGAATTTGCGACATCTACTGCATTTGACAGCTTCCGCAGGGCATTTGTGACGATGGAATTGATTACAATTTGAACACTTACTGTTAGAAGAATTGGTTGACGGGTATTCACGGTTGTTCTTTGAAGACTGCCCTTGATTTTGATTTTTGTTGGATGAATAATTGGACGATTGACTGAATTGATTATGTTGACCATGACCATACATTGACTGTTTACGACTAGATTGAACATAAGAGCCTGATTGGCGATTATTACTGCGAAGATATTTGCTAAGCTTTCTTCCATTAGACCGTTTATTTAGAAGATTAACTTCTAACGACTCTCCAGCTAAGAGTTGAATTTGTACTTTTGACAGTTCCATTGATTTAGCAATTTATATAGTTTTTTTCCATTGAGATGTTTCCTTCTCGAAGCAATTTTTATTTGATCAGAACATTAGTTTCGTGTAAATTGGTTCGAAAGATATCACGTACTAATTGATCGCACAAGTTTTCAAATTCGCAGGTAGCGGCAAGATTTTTAAGCGACATGATATATTCGTCAACTGATTCACTGCTCGTCTGACGCCTAGTGAAAAATGTATGCCTTTCAATGGCGATATTATTTTTAGGCAAAAAGTACTGATTAAAAAGGGCTATTAAATCAGTATATTTAATAGTGCTAACCTCTACGCTGAATGACTTGTAGATTGGTATAATTTCTGGCCCGAGGTGATACAGCAATGTGGTGACTTGCATTTCGTCAGTTTCTTTTGGTAGGCCCTGTGATATTGAATAAAGATTGTATAAAAAGTACCAATCTTTCCAGGTACTTGACTGGGCTTGAGAATTGAGATGAATCGGGTTGATTGATGTGAAATTTCGACGACGAGTTTCCCTTTCTGGAGCTTGAACATTTGGATGAGCTTCGTTAATAGGCGGATTGACTTGATTTGGCGGATTGACTTGATTTGGTCCTTCGTTTAGAGCCATGTTCAGGTTTTTAAGAAGTAGGTAAGTACATGTGACGTGAATGAAAGAAGTTTGACGATATGAGTGATGTGACAACAGTTGGCGGACTTATAGACGATAGACGTGGTACGGCGACGATAATAATAGTGACTGGGTAGACCAAAAGAAAGACGCTATTTCGACGTTATAGCTGCAAGGCACAGAGCCAACAGTGCAAAGACGAACATTTTTCACCACTTTTGACGATTTTCAAGACGTTGAAAATTTAACTATCGACACCAATTCCACGTGGTCCACGCGACTTTTCTCAGGACGACTAAAAACGACTATAATCACAAGACGAACGACGACGACGCACCGTGGGTTTAAAACCGCTAAACCTGACACCGTGTTATGAATCTGAATTTATAACCAAGACATTAATAAAGACAATATTAATGAAGGACGTTAATTAAAGAATAAGACGACAAGATTTCACGACCAAGACAACGGCTAGTCAGGCCAAAAAGTATATTCTTCTTCTTCTTATTCTAGCACAACACACTGTTGCCATCTTGACATACACAGTATGTGACATTAACATACACAGTATGTGACATTAACATACACAGTATGTGACATTAACATACACAGTATGTGACATTAACATACACAGTATGTGACATTAACATACACAGTATGTGACAGCAATTATAAACTCCAGGGAGCTTTTCAAGAAAATAAATGTAGGGGGAATCTAGGGACGTCTTAAACTTTCACACCTACTAATCTACACCCCTAGAATGCCGGACGTAGAGGGTGCCCGAAGAACGCCTGTAAAGGCTATTTAAAATAATATGAAGTCAAATGAAATTGAAATTGGTGAAAACGAAAAAATAATATTGAAATAAAGGTAAGCTTCACTAGCGATGTATCATATTGAAAGAATGCCAGGTGCTCTGAAACATCCTGGATATTCAATATTTATTCAGTGCACTAGTTTGAGCTCTTTACTAATGATGATTTATCATTCTTTTAAAGGTTACCCTAGATTTATTTTCCTCATGTTCAGACAACCTCACAAGAAGAGGATTAATTTCAACGAAGAGCATCTTCTTCGAAGGTATTTTATTTTACTTTAAATTCCAAAGATCTTGATTTCTAAACGCCGAAAAATATTCCAAATCTACTAAAATTCTGTTTCAACGGGATCTGAGTTTGGTTAGAATCGCCTTTTTTAGGTACGACCGAAAGCCCGTTTGTACCGTTTGGGCCCTGGACTCCAGCCCCGCTTCCTTCTATTTCAGTCCGCAAATAAATTGTTTATGCTATGCTCTGCAGGATCAGAATGGGCCCGAAATTCCGATTTTTTTCAATAACTCAAATACAGGGTGTGGCAGACCACCCGTCCACTATTTTTATCTCAAAAACGGCCGAAAATTGAGCTTCGGGGGCAAAACTTTCATGGGGTATATCGACCCCAAGGAATCCAATGAAAATATTTTCAGCCCCCCCAAAAACCCTCCCTTGGGGGTTATTTAGGGGGGGGGGTACCCGTATCTCGAAAAAATCAAATGGAAAGGGTATGTTTTGATATTGGAATCTAATACGGCATAAAAAAATAAAACTTTTATATCCCTAAGTTTTTTTTCTAAAAACCACCCTTTTTTGAGTTAGGGGTGGTTTTCAAAAAATTTAGGGGTAATCTTTGATTGACCGCTGTGACCCTCCAAATCATTGGATTTCAAAAAACTAAGAAGTTTCTGGAAGGGCAGACCAAGGGCTTTCTTTCGATGTATCACATGCCTATTTTTTGCGAAAAAGGGTACAAGGCCCCCTCACCCCAAAATTTTGGGGCTTCGGGGGGCCCCCCGTAAAAATTTTCAAATGTAAAGGTATGGCTTGTGATACATCATTTGAAAGGTCTTTCAGAGACGAAAAAAGTGATACCCCCCAAAAGTCGTAAAAACAACCCCCTTCCAAAATGGCGGCCGTTTTAAGGTTAGGGGGCTCAAGGGGGGACCTTCAGAAAAATGATCCAAAATTGAACGATACATGGCTAAAAGGGTCTTAAAAAGAGAAAAATAATGGTTCAAACCGCGAGTCAAACCGACTTTTCAATCCAAAGTCACGGCCGATTGAAATTTAGGGGTAGTTGGGTTTCCCAAAAAGGCACCCCTAAATTTCAATCGGCCGTAACTTTGGATTGAAAAATCGGTTTGACTCGCGGTTTGAACCATTATTTTTCTCTTTTTAAGACCCTTTTAGCCATGTATCGTTCAATTTTGGATCATTTTTCTGAAGGTCCCCCCTTGAGCCCCCTAACCATAAAACGGCCGCCATTTTGGAAGGGGGTTGTTTTTACGACTTTTGGGGGGTATCACCTTTTTCGTCTCTGAAAGACCTTTCAAATGATGTATCACAAGCCATACCTTTACATTTGAAAATTTTTACGGGGGGCCCCCCGAAGCCCCAAAATTTTGGAGTGAGGGGGCCTTGTACCCTTTTTCGCAAAAAAAAAGGCATGTGATACATCGAAAGAAAGCCCTTGGTCTGCCCTTCCAGAAACTTCTTAGTTTTTTGAAATCCAATGATTTGGAGGGTCACAGCGGTCAATCAAAGATTACCCCTAAATTTTTTGAAAACCACCCCTAACTCAAAAAGGGTGGTTTTTAGAAAAAAAACTTAGGGATATAAAAGTTTTATTTTTTTATGCCGTATTAGATTCCAATATCAAAACATACCCTTTCCATTTGATTTTTTCGAGATACGGGTACCCTCCCCCCTAAATAACCCCCAAGGGATGGTTTTGGGGGGCTGAAAATATTTTCATTGGATTCCTTGGGGTCGATATACCCAATGAAAGTTTTGCCCCCGAAGCTCAATTTTCGGCCGTTTTTGAGATAAAGATAGTGGACGGGTGGTCTGCCACACCCTGTATTATGCACTCTTTGTGAAGGGGGAGCGTTTTTGTGGTTAAAAACCTTATTTTACCCTTTTTATTGCGAGAATAATTCGACAAACAGCCGTACGACGTACGTATCATGGCAACAAAGGATGAAGTACAAGCGTGATTCGTTTTTCCTTTGAACTTTCTACGTGAAGGTTGAAAAAGCTTTTTTTTAGAACCCTTTTTGAGTCCTTGCCATTTTAAACCAGATTTGCGATGGCGAATTTCAAATGTTTTCGTCTCAACGCAGATAATTCCTTCAGTAGCTCTTAGCTCTTGCGATAACCATCAGAACGAACGTCGAACCCGCAGATATAAAGTCACATGGTCTTCCACCTTTCCTTTAGTTGTGTTAAAATGCTGGCACGATGGATCATTTGCATACAGTTTTTTTTTTTTAATCCAGAATATCAAAGAGCTGGGTGCATCAAGTACCCAGGAATTTTTTCAAATTCTTTTGGTGAGTGGAACAGGCTAGGAAAAAAATGATTTGAAAACAAAGTTGAATTGCGCGCCGCGATGAGTCGACCGTGTCCAAAGGTACATTTGCATCATCCGACTCGTTTGCCTGCTCCACTTGAACGACGCGACGACGGTGCGGTGGCGCCGCGTCAAATGAATTTACCTGCGTTCGAGCAAAGCATGCGTCACTTTACGCTGAGCTGGAGAATGTCCTTCTGACTCCATTTTCTGTTTTAATCGATGAAGTAATTTTATCATGAATTTATTTGTATGGAAATGAAATATTACGTAGGGGGTTTTTACAAAATGACAATCATACCTAGGGATTGTAGGATATATTTTAACAAATTAGAGGTAATCAAAAATACAAGAGTTTGAAGTGTCAACTTATTCGATTTTTGCATTTTGTCTCTATTCACGATTAATTGTTTTACACTCATTGCTATATTGGATGTTATTGATTTGATGACTTTCATTTTTTTCAAGACCTCTCGGAACAAAACGGATAAATTTTTCTACAAAACAGTTTGCCGAAAAATATCAATTAGGTAACCCAGTTGCTGGAAATTATTTAACTGTCTGTTTGGATATTCCTTTCCCAGATCTCTGAAAAAAATAGCATTCGCTAATTGTAAGTACAATTCAATAAAAAAAATATATTTTATCAATGCTTGTTTCTTACTCTTCTCTTAACTTAATATACTGATTGACATCCTTAAGTTTAGGTTAAGACTTTCGTGTTTTTCAAACCTCCAAAACCGCCCTTTAGGGCTTCTTTAGGGGGGTCGGTCCTGGTATCTAAAAAAATTCAAATGAAAGGGGTACGTTTTTGCATGGGAATCTAATACGGCATAGAAAATAGAGCAGTTTTTACTTGAGTTGTTTTTTTCTAAAAATTAACCCAAAATGAATGAATGAATGAATGAATGGGGTAGTGTTTGAAAATTTCAAAGGCACTTTTTGATTAACCACTGCGAGACTCTTCGACTTATTGGAATAAAAAAACGAAAAAGTTTCTGAAAGTACAGATCAAGGACTTTTTCCTATGTATCACACACCTTTTTCTCTTTAATAAATTTGCAAGGCCACTTCACTCCAACATTTTGAAGCTACAGGAAGCCCTACGTAAACATTTTCAATCAAAGGTGGAAGCGTGGGGAAATAGAGAGGAATGCAAAAAAAAAAAAAAAAAAAAAAAAGGACAGTTCACGGATGAGATGTAAAAAAGGCAAAAATGGCAGGACATGTATATTATGGCTCGCCGACCCCACTCTTCCTGAACCTTTTATTTTTACAGAAATCAAAACGAAAGATCATTCTAAGCAGAAGTTCTCACGGGCCTACGTTCTGTGTCAAGTTTAGCCGCTTATAAAGTCTGAAAGTTAGATTAGAACACTTTTGTGAACTTCTTTCTGTGCATACTGTATCGGAGTGAGCGAGCTTACAGAACATTCTGCAGCTGCATAGATCAAAATCAGTATAGCTCTCAGAAGACCCTTTTTTTCTCACTCTTTTAACCGTCAGTCTACGTGGGTTCGTCTCTTTCGCACAGTCAACAGTCATTCCCCACCGACCACCCATCAACATTTCCACCTCCCCACTACCAGCGGACAGAACGTTTCGCTCTTCAATCCTCATTGTCATCGTTGTCTAACTCCTTTCTTAAACCCTCTCCTCTTCCCACCCCTTCCGACCCTCCCACCACACCACAGTGCGAAATTTCAGCAATCTAGCGGAACTTTAATCGATTTTTTAAACTTCTCTACATACAGGGCGTAAAAAAAAAAGAAGGAGCAGCTCCGAATAACTCGAGTTTGGGTTCGAATTTCAAAAAACGCTGAAACACGGGTTCCATTATTTTGAGGGGGACATCTTTTAGGGGGGTTGCCAAATTCCAGGCCCCCCAGGGGGCGGGTACGGGGGTCACCGCCCCCTAAATCACATTTCTCAAATGGCGACCCTTAATTTTATTACATAACTTTGAAGAACATCAAATTCTAAGCATTTTGGCGCAAACCGAAGGTCGATATCGCTTTTCGTGTTCGAGATATCGAAGTCAAAGTTCGATTTTGACCCCTTTTCAAAAATTCATAACTCCCACTAAAAAAGTCGGATTTTAAAAAACTATTAGCTCAAAGTGCTCTACTAAACAAGTCCTTTTCAGAAAAAAATACAACTGTCCAGGAAATTTGAATTTTAGGCTCCGAAAAAATATTCAAAATTTTCGAAAATTTTGAATCGGCTATATTCTTGTAAAACGGCCAGAATCGACCATTTTGGCTTAAAACCTGTTGGCTGAGTCCAAATGAGCGATGCAAAGCTCTCAAAAGTCCCCAAAACCCCATTAAAGCCCGAGAGAGAGGTGTTTCCTGACTCTAAATTTAGCAGTGTTCTCAATACTGAGTTTGATCATTTTAAAGGTGATTTGAGACTTTTTTGAGCTTTTAAGCGCTTTGCATCGCTCATTTGGACTCAGATAACAGGTTTTAAGCCACAATTGTCGATTCTGGCCGTTTTACAAGAATATCGCCGATTCAAAATTTTCGAAAACTTTGAATATTTTTTTCGGAGCCTAAAATTCAAATTTCTTGGACAGTTGTATTTTTTTCTGAAAAAAAACTTGTTTTGTAGAGCATTTTAAGCTAATAGTTTTTTAAATTTCGACTTTTTTAGTGGGAGTAATGAATTTTTGAAAATGGGTCAAAATCGAACTTTGACTTTCGATATCTCGAACACGAAAAACGATATCGACCTGCGGTTTGCGCCAAAATGCTTAGAATTTGATGTTCTTTAAAGTTACGTAATAAAAATTAGGGGTCGCCATTTGAGAAATGTGATTTAGGGGGGCTGTGACCCCCGAACCCGCCCCCTGGGGGGCCTGGAATTTGGCAACCCCCCTAAAAGATGTCCCCCTCAAAATAATGGAACCCGTGTTTCAGCGTTTTTTGAAATTCGAACCCAAACTCGAGTTATTCGGAGCTGCTCCTTTTTTTTACACCCTGTATAATACCTGCATAGGTACATTTTTCTTCTTTGGAGGGTCTATACTTTAGGTATTTAACCTCATTTATCGAAATAATTGAACGGAGCGGCTGTGAAGTTGCGTGAAGTGTTACTTATTACCTGCTTTTTTAACTTGCAGAAAAAACATACGCTGAGCGCCCAAAAATCGACCACATCTTTTCTGCGCGAAACCTAGTTTAGATGCTCACATGTGATCAGCCAGGACTTACTGATAACCTCCTGTGTAAAATAAATCATTGTTCATGTTCTACTTTACTGAAACATCGTTTTTGTACTATTGCCAAGTCAACTATGTTTTGTTATTTGTTCAAAGCGGCAAAAGCTTGAAATTTCAAATCTACAATTTTCAGATGAACATTTGACTAAATAAACTGAAATATACCAGTTTCGGACCGTGATTTTCTGAAAGTCAGTACTTTTGAGTGCAGGAATTGAATGTTTCTCGAGAAATATTTCAAATATTTGCTTATCTCACAGTTTACCTCTTTGTATACTTTCGCCAATGGGGCTCTTGCAAGCTTATGCTGTAAGGAAATGAAAAGTCCATTAGGATGTAACAACCAGCAAAAGTCACAGAAATCACACTGAAAAAGTCTAAAATTCAGTGATAAACGCACAAAACCGCTCTAACGGCAAGATCGCAATGGCGCTTCAACGCAAGTATCTTGAGAAATTCCTGTCTAATTTGTCACTTTCTCTACGAAAACACAGATTATTATAAACAAACTTTCTTTCAATAATATAATGGGTCTGTCGCAAACTTTTGCTACAGGGATAAAGAGTGTTTCATCGTATGTGAAATTGCCCGAAAAGTCCATTGGTGGCATCAGAAAGTCATAAAATGCGATAATAAACTCACAAGAGACGTTTAATGAAATCCAAGATGGCGGTAAAATATCGATCAATCTGTATGCATGCACTTTTAACATCCAAAGGATTGCCAACGTTGACAACCTCACAGCTTCAGAGGTTATGTGTTTGTTTACGTTGTGATTGGGTGTGATCGATATTGTGAGGTTGGCTATCCTTGGATGTTAGTGGTGCATGCATACAGGCTGCTCATATTTTACCGCCATCTTGGATTTCATTAAGCGTCTCTCGTGAGTTTTATACTGCGTTTTATGACTTTCTGATGCCACCATTGGACTTTTCACGCGATTTTACACGAGATTGAACACTCTTTAGCGCTGTAGCAAAAGTTTGCAACAGACCCATTCCATGTTTTAGCTTTACCTAAGTTAATTGCAGCTGTAGCCCGTCTGATAAAAATAATGCGTCATGTCATTGGGTCGTTTAACCGCCCCCCTTTTTTTATGAAAAAGAATAATTTTCGTTTGCTACAGTCAAACATCTGATATGAATCTGTACGAGATAATGTCCACTCGGAATATGCATTAACCGATGCACGTTCAACATAAATAATTTTCGTAAACGTATTTTTAATTGCAAGTATTCCAAAGACATAACGGTGATGAAACATCCAAGTTTAATGTTCCGTGAAACAATTGTATTCCTCCTGCATCACCCTATAGTTTTACTCTATGAAATTAATTGGTCGTTACCGTTTGTTAGTTGCACACATGAATTAGGCCCAGCAGCAGCTGCAATTAAAAGACTGAATGATACTTTGATACAAGAAAACATTTTATCAGATGTTGTGCCTGAGGGGAAACTTAGCATAGTTAAGGTAAGGCATTTTCGAATCGTTAGTTTAGCCATTTGAAATTCAGGGTGTAAAAAAAAGAGGCAGCTTCGAATAACTCAAGTTTCAGTTCGAATTTCGGAGAACGCTGAAACGTAGGTTCCATCATTTTGAGGGGGACTCCTTTTTAGGAGGGTTACCGCATGCCAGGTCCCCCAGGAGGCAGCTACAGTGGTCGCCTATCCTAAATCACTTTTCTCCAATAGCGACCCCTAATTTTTCTCACATAACTTCAAAGTGTGGCAAATTTTAAGCATTTTGACGCATACCGCAGGTTGATATCGGTTTTCGTGTTCGAGATATCGAAAGTCAAAGTTCGATTTTGGCCCATGTTCAAAAATGCATAACTCCCACTAAAAAGTCGGAATTTAATAAGCTATTAGCTTAAAGTACTCTGCAAAACAATCCTCTTTATAAAAGAACAGAACTGTCCAAGATAACTGATATTTGGTCTCAAATTTTTTTTTAAAAAATATTCGAAAACTTTGAACACACGATTTTCTTGTAAAACGGTCCGAATCAACGATTTTGGCTTGAAATCTGTTCGCTGAGTTCCAATGAGTTGTGATAAGCGATTAAAATCTCAAAAAAGTCTTAAATCACCATTAAAATTACCAAACCCGGTATTGATAGTTTTCACCAAAAGACTCTTTCGCCCAAAAGCTCAGAGTTACTGCTCAGCCAAGTCAGATTTCACCTTCTGATTTTGCTCCTAAAGAATTTGGTATCTGAACGCCAAGTCAAGATATATTCTCCCTCTCTTTCTCCCTTTCTTTCTCCCTCTCTTTCTCCCTCTCTTTCTCGGTGGCAGGAACTGTTAAAACGGTAATAGCTCTGTTTAAGCGTTCGAGGATGTTACTATCATAGAACGCCAAGTCTGTTTTTTTTTTTTTTTTTTTTTTTTTTTTTCTTTTAAACTTAAAACGAGCCAGAATTATTTCATTCATCCAAAATTGCATACTCCATCCAATGAAGGCGTCACTAACATCCATCCTCAACTAACCTCTTGGAGGTAAGCAATGTGGAAAGAGAAGAGTTTAGCAAGTCAATGACAAAAGCAATAAAGAAGATGTAAAGAATTAAGAAAGAGAAAGGGCAAAAATACTTGAGCCGTGACTTTTACCGGTTTTAATACCAGTAGAGGAACTAAGAAAAGTTGATCTGATGAATCGATGCATTTGAGTTTGAAGGAACTGGGTCAGGGCTCAAGTATTAAGCGTGCCGTATATATACGGTACGCTTTTTGTTTTCATTTTCATATCTAATATATAGGTTGCATGCTTTGCTTATGGCAAAACCTTGGCGGGAAAGGTTTGAAAAATTAAAAACGTGTTTTCATAAAACTGGTTTCATTAATTGTTAATTTATTGCTGCAATCCAGGAGGTCTCGGCGTCTATTTTCTTAAAATTGTAAAAGTTTTGGTATTCCTGTTAATTTCAATAAGTTACTAAGCGTCAAAGTCGAATTCCTTTGAACGAGAATTCCATACAGGTCCAGCAACCTAAGTCTTTGTGCCAACCTATGAGTCAAAATTCAAAGGCAGGAGGGGGGTGGAAACATCTCCCGCAGGAACCTCTTTGCCCCTCGCCTTTGGGCTCCCCCGGGTCACAAGATTTCTTCACGGTGCATTAAGCGGTCGTAAATGTGTCAAAATCTGTTTGACGAGGGTTTCGGAAAGAAGTGACGGCGAGGTATTAATAAAGAGCGGGCGGGGAATAGAAAAGAGAGGGACTCGTTCATATCCTTAAGTAGACCTGTTTAGTGATGACGTCACGATCAGAATTGGTTCCAAACAAATGCTCTATCTCTCATTCTCGTTGATTTACCTATAAGAAATCAGATCCAAATTTTCGAACGCAAATTCATGCTAGTTAAAGAACAGTTTTCTCAAATTTTATTGCACCATTAAATTCCACGTATTTTAAAGTATCTTTTAACTCTAACATAATTCCTAAAAGATCACAAGCGAATTTACAATCAAGCGAATTTACAATCACAGTTATACCGAAAGATGTTCTACGTTTTGTCCTCGTCTTACTCACGGTCTCTTATGGGAGTATCACCGCCATGACACTCAATCATTCCAACTTCTCTTCGTATCGAAGCTATTGTTCGAGGTATAACACATGTCGTGATGGTGCTGATGAGCCTTTATCCTAGCATTTTGTGCTCATAAAAAACTGTGAGTGTAACAAGGACAAAACATAGGACTTTCTTTGATATAACTGTGATTGTGCATTGATGCGCGATGTTTCAAAAAGTTTGTGGTATAGCGGGCTCATATTTTATCACTGAGAAAAAAGTGGTTGTTAAAACTGTAAGAATAGAGCCATAGATGATTTCGCCTTATTTCAATCATGAAACCTATCGTTGCTATAGTCAGCGCGCTTGAATCTACACGAATTCCGATTGTCTCTATGGAATTTCGATTATTTCTATGGGGAAAAAAGCGCGGGAATATATATCCTATCGGAAAATTCATTGAAACAATCGGAAATTTTTATAAGGGACGTGGAACCCAATGGTGTGATAATCACAACTGGTGCAAAGAACATGTTGTTTACTAGCACTTGTATTTGAAAATTTAAATCGTGTTTCATATACGAAAACCCACGAGAGCGCGAGTGAGGAGGAGCCTTTTTTTGGAACCAATTTTTTTCATGACGTCTCACTAAACAGGTCTTGGTCATTGGAAACATTTGGAATTCTGGGGGATCGGCAAATTGAAAACCCCTTTATGAGCGTCTATGCAATCAAGGGATTTTTGAGGAAATTTTGGGCTTTTTGTTGCGAAAAAAAGGTTTTTAAAATCCAGAACAAAGGGACGGGGGTAAAACGCATTAATAGCTCTAAAAAGTGAGAGGGGCTGTCACGTGTCTTCCACCCCTGGACAGCCTCCTTTGCGGCTATGGAATTGACTCTGGAATAATTTATTTACCTATCCTAAAAAGTTTCTCGCGTGTACAGTATTTTTTACTGGAAGCTTCTTCAAATTTTGGAAATTATAGGTCCATATGGAACTTTGCTTCTCCAACACGAAAAATGATATCGACCAATGGCAACAGAAAAAAAAATAATATTACAATGAGTTGTAATGAATATGGCTTAGTTTTGACTGTAAACTTTCGATACTTTTCAAAAAAATAAATGGGGAGGGGGAATGGGTCTGTTGCAGACTTTTGCTCCAGTGCTATAGAGTGTTCTGTATCATGTAAAATCGCGTGAAAAGTCCATTGGTGGCATCAGAAAGTCATGAAAAGCGATAATAAACTCACAAGAGACGTTTAATGAACTCCAAAATGGCGGTAAAATATCGAGCAACCTGTATGTATGCACCACGAACATCCAAGGATAGCCAAACCCCACAATATCGATCACACCCAATCACAATGTAAATAAAACACATAACCTCTGACGCTTTGAGGTTGTCAACGTTGGCAATTCTTGGATGTTAAAGGTGCATGCATACGGACTGCTCGATACTTTACCGCCATCTTGCATTTCATTAAACATCTCTTGTGAGTTTATTATCGCATTTCATGACTTTCTGATGCCACCCATGGACTTTTCACGCGATTTTACCTACGGTGAAACACTATTTATCGTTGTAGCAAAAGTTTGTAACAGACCCATTAAAATCCACAAACGCCTTAAACCTCCACACCTACTAATCTATACCCCTAGAATGCTTGACGTGTAAAGGGCACCTGAAATGGTTAGTTCTGTATATTAAAGGATTATTTTTTCATGAATTCGCAAGTGTTCCATTTATGTATCTTACATAGCTACATCGTGACAATCGCAATAAGTGCTGACAGCACCTAAAACGGAAAAAAGAAGAAAAAAAAACTGTTTATTATTTTGAATCACGGCTTTTCCGAAAATGACGCTTTTTTTACTTCAAAAAAACGCAACCTCATTTTTGATCCCTGAACAAGCCGTTTAAAAGGTGGAGGGATTTAGAAATATCTATTGTCTATACTTTATGTGGGTAAAAAAGATCGAGCCTTATCAAATAATTTTCTTTTTCAGCTTTCAATAGGTTTGTTGCAAACTTTTGCTACAGCGCTATAGAGTTTTTATTTTTATGTAAATTCGCCTGAAAATTACATTGGCGGCATCAAATAGTCATAAAAGCCATTCATAAACCCACAAAACGCATTATAAAGAAAGCCAAAATGGCAGTCCTAAAGCCGAACAATCTGTGCACGCGCATACGACGAACATCAAAGACAGGCGATCCATTTTTCCCCCTTTTTTGTTATAAGGGGGGGGGGAGAAAATATCTCTACAGTCAAACTGTGATTTTAAAAATTTGCATGGTCAAGATGTTGTGTTCTGTGAAGGGTGGCGGGGAGCAAAATATCAAGAATATAGGGTGTTGCAAAACTTAAGTGCCAAACTTATGGAGTGTATTTTTTGGGGGGAGCATGTACCTATATAAGACTTTATTTTTCTTCATGAATATGTGCTGCAAATGTTTCTCTTCTGAGCTGGAGCCCTCCAAAGTTTTGAAAACAGAAAACAAAAACAAACAAAAAAAAACAACGCCTTTGACTCATCTCCTTTTAGATACATCTGATCTTTTATTTTTTTCATCATTTCTCACCAAAGAAGCTCAATTGGACAGCACTTGTCACAAAAGAACTGAGTGACATTGTTGATAAAATTGAGTTATTGATTGATAGACCTAGCAATACTGAATCTCGAAGCAACAAGTGCTTCTTCTAATAACAACTATTTCCCGTCAAAATTCCAGGTAAAAGTGAGCTGGTGAGCCTCATTGAAGTCATTGTCCATATGATGAAATTAAATGAGAACTTGGTTCCTTTTTCTTAAACCTTAATCCGAGTCACGTAAGGAACCAACTCCAACTTGGTTCCTTTTATAGAATTGGGAACGGACTTAAGTCCGGATTAACGGATTTTAAAATATCAACAGTGTAAACCAACTCTGCCGTTTGGTTTCTCTTAGAGATTCGGTTTTCGTGATTATGCCAAACAAAAAGAAGAAAGAAACCAAGTCACTTTGAACGATAAAAATTAAGTAGGTACCTTTCCTGCATAGGAAATTCCACTTTTCCGGTGTTGAAATGCAAAAAAATAACACGGTAGTTGAATGAAATCAAAACGTAAGTAATTCCGAGTTTTTTGTTTAAATGCTAGCTCTTCAACTTTGGACTCAATTTTCTCGAGATCAGCTCCATGTCAAGTGGTTCCTCTTTGATGAATTATCATTGCTAGCAAAAGCATTAAAGCTGTTCAGACTTTAGTGGCACGCTTTTCCAACACCTGCGTGTTGGAATTTTCCCTGCTTGTTTTTTTTCCTTTCTTTTTTCATGCATGTCTTCTTTTTTTAAAATTTTTTTCAAAATATTTCTTTTTTTCATTTCACTTGCTAAAATCGCTGTTTCCCACATTGCATAACTCCAAGGAGTTTGGTTGAGGATGGATTTTAGTGACGCCTTTCATTGGATGGGGGATGGGGTATGCAAATTTTGTATTTTTTTTTTTTTGTATTTATTTATTTGTGTGTGCATTGCACTCACTCAACCCTGCACCTATTCGCAAAAGAAGCGAATATTTGACAGTATTCTGTCTATTAATTGAAATAACTTAACCCTTCACTGCATGAAGTTCCACCGGTGGAACAAATTCTTCAAACGCTCATATAAAATACAGGTTTTGAGATATGCCTTTGGCGCATGGTGGGTCAACGCGGGAGAAGGTATGTTTTGAGCTCACAAAAAAAAAAAAAAAAATTGGCTGAAAGAAAACATCATGCAGTGAAGGGTTCGTGATCGAAATCATGTCAGGGGGGAAATTTGCCCCCGTATCCAAACTGACCACATTTTGATTATTTTTATAAAGTTTCCGGCATTGGCTTTTTGAAAAATCCAATAAAAGTAAAAAAAAAAAAAAAAATTGAAAATTTAAAAAAAAAAAAAAAAAAAAATCCCCGCCATTTCTTATGGTTTTATATCACTTGTAAAAAACGAGTAAAAAATAGAAAAAAGAGAATTTTGACCAAAAAAACCGTCAAATTATTTTTTTCACTATTTTTCCCATGTATTTGACCACTTAATACATTGAAAAATCCACATTTGCTTGAAAAAAAAAAAAATCATGCAATGAAGGGTTAACATAGTTGACAACGTAGTTGCCAATGGGTCTGTTGCCTACTTCGGCTAGAGCGGTTTAAAGTATCAATTCAAATGTAAAAAGCTGTAAAAATGACAATGGCAGCATCAGAAGACACCAAAATTCATTAATAAACTCACAAATTGCAAAAAACACTAGACACTATTCACCCCCGTATCTTTCCACCACTTCCACAATATTTTTCGAGATTAGCGCGGCACATTTAAAAAATTACGGCCGACTGAAATCACAGCTGACTTTATAAACAAATAAACAGTAAACACTGACGGCGCCTGTTCGAATTATTACGTCTCAATATCCTTAATTCCTCACAAAAGCTTGAGAAAAGTAAGGAAACCGATATTTGTGTCGAAAACTTATCAAAATGAAACAATAATAACACACAGGAGCTCAAAAGATGATAATTGAAGTTGGAATCATACTTGGAACTCCTGCGTGGTATTTTAGAGCGTGCCGCAAGGCAGGCTCTATTGAAATCGTTTGCTTTAACAACGGACACAAATTTTTTTCACAAAAAAGGTATATTTTCTCAACGATTTTCTAACCGATTTTGAAAAACTTAGGCTTGTTTGATTCGTCTTTATGCCTTGCACAATTTAACACGGGCTTTTTTCAAAATTCTGTTTGGCTCAACATTTATGAGCTTCACAGTGCCCAAAAATGATTAATTTTAGGAACAAAATTTTAAAAAATCGTAACACTTACAAAATTAAATTTTTTTAAAAACCCCGTGTTAAAGTGTGCAGGACAATAAGACAAATCAAACAAGCCAAAGTTTTTGAAAATCGGTTGAATAGTTCCTGAGAAAATGTTCCTTAAACATTGATGGTTTAACATGGGCTGAGATAGGCCGTCCGACTCCCCTTAAGTGCCAATATTATGGAGTGTATTTTTGGGGTCAACATACATACAGATCAGACTTTATTTTCCGACATGAGTATGTGCTGCAAATGTTTCTCTTCTGAGCTAGAGCCCTCCAAAGTTTTGAAAACAAAAAAAAAAAAAAAAAAAACAAACACAAAAAAAAACGCCTTTGACTCATCTCCTTATAGATACATCTAATCTAAATTTATTTTTTTCATCATTTCTCACCAAACAAGCTCAATTGGACAGCACTTGTCACAAGAGAACCGAGTGACATTTTTGATAAAATTGAGTTATTGATTGATAGAGCTAGCAATACTGAATCTCGAAGCAACAAGTGCTTCTTCTATAATAACAACTATTTCCCGTCAAAATTCCAGGTAAAAGTGAGCTGGTGAGCCTCATTGATGTCATTGTCCATATGATGAAATAAAATGAGAACTTGGTTCCTTTTTCTGATTAGGTTAAACCTTAATCCGAGTCACGTAAGGAACCAACTCCGACTTGGTTCCTTTTATAGAATTGGGAAAAAGTATGGGGTTGTGGGGGCAAGTTTTTGAGATATCCCCCCTCAATACCCCTCCTATATTTAGTCCTAAAATTTTGGATATGAAACAAGTAACCACCTGACAAACTTTATTTTTTACCGAATGAGATGGAAAAAACGCCAATTAAGGTTAGCAAGATTCCATCAACCAAAAAACAGAATCGAAATTGAGGATTTAGGGGAGGGCTGGAGGGGAAAAAGGGGTGGGGGGTAGCAAAGTGGAGATACTTGGATTTTTTTGCTGTGATCTTTTTGGTTTTCGTACTTGATTCCAGGTACCCTTTTACACCTCCATTCCGCTTTTCCCCACCTTCCCCCTTCATTTCCCATCTCATTCCCTTTTTCCCCTCCCCACTCCCCACCCCCATGTGAAATAATCAAACTTTCGCGGAAAAAAAAAATTATGATCAGTGGCGTCGCGTGTAATCTGGCAACGCCGCATTTCGTCGATTCAAATGCATGAAAAAGGCCAAACTAATGGAGGTGCGAAGTGCACTCCCTCGATTCGACACTTTGTGCGGGTTTGAATGGACAAAATGGGGTGCTGCCAGATCGCAAGCGGCCCCGCACTGATTATGAAAAAATTGGGATAAACGAGTAATTTAAAAAAAAAAGTAAGAGCAAACATTAGTTTTGCTAAAAGTATTGTAGTAAGTAAAAAAAAGTAAAAACCAACGGCAATCACATCACACGAGTGCAAATAGCGCACAGAATCCACGTTTACGTTATGTTCACTCGGTCACATTTTATGAACGTGAGTAGTCGCGGGGGGTCGAAAAGGATCCCAAGCAACTTTGGTGCGTCCGTGCTTCAAAACGAATGATTGAATTAAGTTCATATATTTACAGGGGGATAGTCCAAACCCTTGAAGGAAGGTACTGAAACGGACGAGCTAAAACCTTCAAATTTTCATGGACGAAATTGCATTTTTCTGACCCCGGGGGTCGTTTTCGACCCCGCGCGACTGATGGCGGGTTTTAAAATATCAATTGACAATTATTTGTTGACTCTCTCCAGGTAAATTTGGGGTGTATCCTACTCAAAAAAAATCCCACGCCTCCATTGCTACTCCAATAAATTGAAACATACATGTTTAAGACCAATCATTTTCTGTTGGCAGATAAGATACCGGCGATGGCAAATTGAAGCTGGGAAAGAAGTTGATTCCATGCTCGTGAGAAAAACCCCCGACTACCTATTTTGGCCGTATGATGAAAACTGTCTTTACACACTAATAGTAACCGGTGCGAGTCTATTTTTTGAATTTTCGCGTGTTATGAAATAATTTGAAATTGTTTTAAAGGAATCCAATCAAGGAAAAATGCAAAACTAAGCCGCAATAGGCTGAATTTACCGCAAGATATAACACTTTAGTAACGTACAAGATTCTTCCTTGTACTGTGTAAAAAACCTTCGATACGCAAAAATTTCACAGTTAAAAACATGGAAACCACTCCAAGAAGTGATTATATCATCAAGGTGCATCGAAGCGTAAGTATATTATACCATTTGGGAATCAGATTAAAGAGATGAGGATGCAGCTTTTATCTTCAATTCAACTAACATGAAGCCACAGTTGAAAATCTGTTTGATTTACTTTTCCAACTTTCTCGTAAAGTAATGGTTGAGTAAGTGGTGTGCATTTTTAAATAAATATCGCAACGTACAGAATATTTTCGGTTACACTCAATGAAGTCTTTATATGAGATACTGCCCCGTGATCTATGGTACGTAGAAAACAGACTGATCATAAGTGGTGGTGGCTACCTCACCGAGTCCAAAAACTGATAGCAAGAGAGGTAGCGTCCGCGGACTCATATCATTTATCGAACTACTCGTTTCCGTTGGTTTGTGCGTTTTGCAATTTTTTAAACACCAACAGTTTTTTATACCCTATATTTAATTGATATTTAGCTGAATCGTAATGATATTAAAATAATTTTCATTAATTATAATTTTTTTCTAACATTTATGTAATTACCTTACTTTCTATGGGGCAACATCTTTATTATTTTTTCCTACTTTTGTCTAAAAAAGGGGGGGGGGGGTTAAAAAAAAATAAATTTAAAAAATAGATAAATATTATATAAATAAAAAATGCCTCCCGGCAGGCCGGGAAGACGAAGTAGATTCCATGCTTGGTTAAATCATTTTTTCAAAATTTTAAAAATAGGTTATCATTTTCGTTGATTTTTTATTTTTTTTTTATCAGCTGCTCAAAATCCAAATATTATTGTGAAAAAAATTTTATTACCAATAGAGAAATGTGTAATCTTTTCAAAGCAAGTGAGAAATAAAAGCTAGGTTATATAGTTTTTCAAAATTTTAATAAATAGGTTATGTTTTAATTTTCTTTGGATTATTAAATTTTTTTTTTTCAGCTGTTCAACGCATTTAAATAAAATGCCCATAAGAAAAAAATTATAGTACCAAGATAGAAAAAAGTGTAATCTTTGTAACGCTAATGAGAAATAAATCTGAATAAAAGCAGCTGATAGAACAAAAAATAAATAAATAACGTAAAGCAACGTGTACGTAAAAAAAAGAAAGAGCAATTATACCAATAAACCATCCTTGTCTTTCAC
>VMOF01000111.1:46858540-46866040 GCA_011764245.1 Trialeurodes vaporariorum
CTCCCGATCGATTTTTTTTATTAATCCGCGGTTTTACCGAATAATTTATTGTTTTTCGGTCCTTGTACACAGTACTTATGTCCAAACAATGTTTTACTATGGCATGATCGCATGTGAGAAATGTTAGGTGCACGTGAAAATGGTAACATTATAGTTTGCAGATTGTTTTTGGGTTTTTTTTTAAAAAAGGGGCCACAAAAGGAGGTTAATCCAGAAGGGCCACAAAAGCAGGTTAATTATATGCAACTTAAATATTCATATATATTTTTTTTAGGTTAAATATTTTTGCTAGACGGTAAATGCATCCAATATTTACAAAAACTGTTGTCCCAACTAATTTAAGTACCGCGGAAATCACGTCAAAAATAAGGGGCCACAAAAGGTGGTTAATCCAGAAGGGGCCACAAAAGCAGGTTAATTATATGCAACTTAAATATTCATATATTTTTTTTAGGTTAAATATTTTTGCTAGACGGTAAATGCATCCAATATTTACAAAAACTGCCACAAAAAAGGGCCACAAAAGCCTGTTAATCCAGAAGGAGCCACAAAAGCGGCATTAGGTGTATATATATATATATACTAGCCGTTCCAAGCACCCTACGGGCGCCCTCCACGGCCAGCATTCTAGGGTTACGGTAGAGTTGGTAGTTGGTAAAAAATGATAAAATGAAACGGAGTATTGGTGCTGAGAATTAAAGAGATGAAAATGTAAGAATGTGAGCGCAAAGCGCTTGCACTTTCTTGTATTAAATAAATAAATAGAAAAAAGATATTGCCGGGCAATGCGTAAAAAAAACTAATAAGACGCGGAGGATACCAAAATAAAAGCGTTGAAAATCAAAGAGGAATTATACAAGAGAAGCGAGTGCTTAAAGGTTACTTATAACGGTGACAATCCACGGAAAAAATAAATGCACAATGCGCTAAGAATGTTTTCTTAAAAAAAAAAAAAAAAAAAAAAAAAAAAAAAAAAAAAAAAAATCAAGACCATACTGCAAAATATTAGGAACGTTATTCAACGATCCCGAGTGATTTAAGTTGAAATGATAAAAATTTAAAGAATAAAATGAAAAGAGAGGAAAGAAGAAGAAAGGCAAACGAATGGTTAATACGAAGAATGGGAGTGCGTCAGTCGAGAGAGATGAGCGTCCGTACGGAGTGAGAGAGAAGGTTGCGGGTGCGGGCGAGGCGAGCGACAGAAAAATTTTGGAGAAAGAACGAAGTAATCAGTGCGCAAGAGATGAGCGACGAACGAACCTCCCCCCACCACCGCTCTCGCTGCACTGACTCGCCCAAAGGTATATGGAAGAACAGGTATGGACAGGAGGCGGGGTTTAAGGGGCTTTCGAGTTTTCCCGCCAAATGATGACGACACGCTTGCTTTGGCGATGACGTAGCCGTCACCTACTGCAGTAGCGAGAGATGGGGATCACGGGAGAGTGAGTGAGATAGCTTGGAACGGTAGGCGAATTTTCTCGCGACCGTCTAGAGCATCTGTGACGTAGCCGTCACCTACTGAGATAGGCTCCGCCTCCTGTCCATACCTGTTCTTCCATATACCTTGGACTCGTCAACTGATAAGGTGAGACTCTGCCGAGCGTAGAGTGGAGGGGAGGGGCAGATCAGAGAATCCAGCTCAGGCGATGGCGCGGAGCTGCGGAGCATCTCGTCACCTCGCTGTCCGTCCGTGCGTCGTGCGAAAATGAGTTTTCACTCTTATTTTAAAATTCATTTTGCGGCGCTCACAGACGACTTTTTCAAAAACTGTTCGGACAGTTTTTTTCTAAATACCCTAAGGAATCATCGTGTCAAATTTGAAGGAAATCGCTTCGGCCAATTTTCGGGAAATAGAAAAAACATTTAGGAGGGACGACAGCTTTATATATATACTAGCCGTTCCAAGCACCCTACGGGCGCCCTCCACGGCCAGCATTCTAGGGTTACGGGCTAGTTGGTATTTGGGTAAAAAATGATAAAATGAAACGGAGTATTGGTGCTGAGAATTAAAGAGATGAAAATGTAAGAATGTGAGCGCAAAGCGCTTGTACTTTCTTGTATTAAATAAATAAATAAAAAAAAAGATATTGCCGGGCATGTGTAAAAAGAACTAATAAGACGCGGAGGATACAAAATAAAAGCGTTGAAAATCGAAGAGGAATTATAAAAGAGAAGCGAGTGCTTAAAGGTCACATATAACGATGACTATCCACGAAAAAATAAATGCACAATGCGCTAAGAATGTTTTCTTTAAAAAAAAAAAAAAAAAAAAAAAAAAAAATTAAATCAAGACCATATGCAAAATATTAGGAACGTTATTAAACGATCCCGAGTGATATAAGTCGAAATGATAAAAATTTAAAGAATAAAATGAAAAGAGAGGAAAGAAGAAGAAAGGCAAACGAATGGTTAATACGAAGAATGGGAGTGCGTTAGTCGAGAGAGATGAGCGCGAGCGTCCGTAAGGAGTGAGAGAGAAGGTTGCGGGTATGGGCGAGCGACAAAAAAATTTTGGAGAAAGAACGAAGTAATCAGTGCGCAAGAGATGAGCGACGAACGAACCTCCCCCTCCACCGCTCTCGCTGCACTGACTCGTCAACTGATAACAGATAAGGTGAGACTCTGCCGAGCGAAGAGTGGAGGGGAGGGGCAGATCAGAGAATCCAGCTCAGGCGGTGGCGGTGGCGCGTTGCATCTCGTCACCTCGCTGTCCGTGCGTCGTGCGAAAATGAGTTTTCACTCTTATTTTAAAATTCATTTTGCGGCGCTCACAGACGACTTTTTCAAAAACTGTTCGGACAGATTTTTTCTAAATACCCTAAGGAATCATCGTGTCAAATTTGAGGGAAATCGCTTGGGCCCAAATTTTTCGGGAAATAGAAAAAACATTTAGGAGGGACGACAGCTTTATATATATAACTAGCCGTTCCAAGCACCCTACGGGCGCCCTCCACGGCCAGCATTCTAGGGTTACGGTAGAGTTGGTAGTTGGTAAAAAATGATAAAATAAAACGGAGTATTGGTGCTGAGAATTAAAGAGATGAAAATGTAAGAATGTGAGCGCAAAGCGCTTGTACTTTCTTGTATTAAATAAATAAATAAAAAAAAAGATATTGCCGGGCAATGTGTAAAAAGAACTAATAAGACGCGGAGGATACCAAAATAAAAGCGTTGAAAATCGAAGGGGAAATTAAAAAAGAGAAGCGAGTGCTTAAAGGTTACATATAACGGTGACAATCCACGGAAAAATAAATGCACAATGCGCTAAGAATGTTTTTTTAAAAAAAAAAAAAAAAAAAAAAAAAAAAAAAAAAAATAAATCAAGAGCATACTGCAAAATATTGGGAACGTTATTCAACAATCCCGAGTGATTTAAGTCGAAATGATAAAAATTTAAAGAATAAAATGAAAAGAGAGGAAAGAAGAAGAAAGGCAAAGGAATGGTTATTACGAAGAATGGGAGTGCGTTAGTCGAGAGAGATGAGCGTCCGTAAGGAGTGAGAGAGAAGGTTGCGGGTAAGTACGGGCGAGCGACAGAAAAATTTTGGAGAAAGAACGAAGTAATCAGTGCGCAAGAGATGAGCGACGAACGAACCTCCCCCCTTCACCGCTCTCGCTGCACTGACTCGTCAACTGATAAGGTGAGACTCTGCCGATCGTAGAGTGGAGGGGAGGGGCAGATCAGAGAATCCAGCTCAGGCGATGGCGCGGAGCATCGCGTCACCTCGCTGTCCGTGCGTCGTGCGAAAATGAGTTTTCACTCTTATTTTAAAATTCATTTTGCGGCGCTCATAGACAACTTTTTAGAAAACTGTTCGGACAGATTTTTTCTAAATACCCTAAGAAATCATCGTGTCAAATTTGAGGTAAATCGCTTCGGCCAATTTTCGGGAAATAGAAAAACATTTAGGAGGGACGACAGTTTTATATATATAACTAGCCGTTCCAAGCACCCTACGGGCGCCCTCCACGGCCAGCATTCTAGGGTTACGGGCTAGTTGGTAGTTGGTAAAAAATGAAAAAAATGAAACGGAGAATTGGTGCTGAGAATTAAAGAGATTGAAATGTAAAAATGTGAGCGCAAAGCGCTTGCACTTTCTTGTATTAAATAAATAAAAAAAAAGATATTGCCGGGCAATGCGTAAAAAGAACCAATAAGACGCGGAGGATACCAATATAAAAGCGTTGAAAATCGAAGAGGAATTAAAAGAGAAGCGAGTGCTTAAAGGTTACATATAACGGTGACAATCCACGAAAAAAAAAAATGCACAATGCACTAAGAATGTTTTCTTTAAAAAAAAAAAAAAAAAAAAATTAAATCAAGAGCATACTGCAAAATATTAGGAACGTTATTCAACGATCCCGAGTAATTTAAGTCGAAATGATAAAAATTTAAAGAATAAAATGAAAAGAGAGGAAAGAAGAAGAAAGGCAAACGAATGGTTAATACGAAGAATGGGAGTGCGTTAGTCGAGAGAGATGAGCGCGAGCGTCCGTAAGGAGTGAGAGAGAAGGTTGCGGGTATGGGCGAGCGACAGAAAAATTTTGGAGAAAGAACGAAGTAATCAGTGCGCAAGAGATGAGCGACGAACGAACCTCCCCCTTCACCGCTCTCGCTGCACTGACTCGTCAACTGATAATGTGAGACTCTGCCGTGCGTAGAGTGGAGGGGAGGGGCAGATCAGAGAATCCAGCTCAGGCGATGGCGCGGAGCATCGCGTCACCTCGCTGTCCGTGCGTCGTGCGAAAATGAGTTTTCACTCTTATTTTAAAATTCATTTTGCGGCGCTCACAGATGACTTTTTCAAAAACTGTTCGAACAGATTTTTTCTAAATACCCTAAGGAATCATCGTGTCAAATTTGAGGGAAATCGCTTCGGCCAATTTTCGGGAAATAGAAAAAACATTTAGGAGGGACGACAGCTTTATATATATAACTAGCCGTTCCAAGCACCCTACGGGCGCCCTCCACGGCCAGCATTCTAGGGTTACGGGCTAGTTGGTAGTTGGTAAAAAATGATAAAATGAAACGGAGTATTGGTGCTGAGAATTAAAGAGATGAAAATGTAAGAATGTGAGCGCAAAGCGCTTGCACTTTCTTGTATTAAATAAATAAATAAAAAAAAAAGAAGATATTGCCGGGCAATGCGTAAAAAGAACTAATAAGACGCGGAGGATACCAAAATAAAAGCGTTGAAAATCGAAGATGAATTATAAAAGAGAAGCGAGTGCTTAAAGGTTGCATATAACGGTGACAATCCACGGAAAAAATAAATGCACAATGCGCTAAGAATGTTTTCTTTAAAAAAAAAAAAAAATTAAATCAAGAGCATACTGCAAAATATTGGGAACGTTATTCAACGATCCCGAGTGATATAAGTCGAAATGATAAAAATTTAAAGAATAAAATGAAAAGAGAGGAAAAGAAGAAGAAAGGCAAACGAATGGTTAATACGAAGAAGGGGAGTGCGTTAGTCGAGAGAGATGAGCGCGAGCGTCCGTAAGGAATGAGAGAGAAGGTTGCGGGTGCGGGCGAGCGACAGAAAAATGTTGGAGAAAGAACGAAGTAATCAGTGCGCAAGAGATGAGCGACGAACGAACCTCCCCCCTCCACCGCTCTCGCTGCACTGACTCGTCAACTGATAAGGTGAGACTCTGCCGAGCGTAGAGTGGAGGGGAGGGGCAGATCAGAGAATCCAGCTCAGGCGATGGCGCGGAGCATCGCGTCACCTCGCTGTCCGTGCGTCGTGCGAAAATGAGTTTTCACTCTTATTTTAAAATTCATTTTGCGGCGCTCACAGACGACTTTTTCAAAAACTGTTCGGACAGATTTTTTCTAAATACCCTAAGGAATCATCGTGTCAAATTTGAGGGAAATCGCTTCGGCCAATTTTCGGGAAATAGAAAAAACATTTAGGAGGGACGACAGCTTTATTATATAATATATATATATATATATATATATATATATATATATATATATATATATATATTATATATATATATATATATATATATATATATATATATATATATATATATATATATATATATTATATATATATATATATTATATATATATATATATATATATATATATATATATATATATATATATATATATATATATATATATATATATATATATATATATATATATATATATATATATACAGGGTGTACCAGACCACCCGGATAGGTACTTTTTCTCGAAAACGGCTGGGCGTAGAGAGCTGAAACAAAAAAGTCAGATAGGGAATTGACCCCAAAGAATCCAATGAAAATATTTTCAAAGCCCCCCGAGGCCCCCCGGGGGGGTTTTTGGGGGGGGTTCAAAACACATTTTTCCATTTTTGGCGGGAAAAAGCCTATAAAAGGTACAAAAATAAGTTCAGATCCTGAAAGAACAACTCATTGCCGACATTTTTGTTCCAGTAAATTTTTCCAAAAAACCCCAATTTTTGGGGTTATGGGCCCTTTTGGGGGGAAATTTTCATTCGGCCACTGTGACCACACTATTCAATATTTTTACAAAAACAAAAAACCATCTGAAAGAAGAGATCAAGACCTTTCGATTGATGTGCCACATAATACCTAAAAATGAAAAATTGAGGCCCCCACTTAGATTCCAAAATTTGGGGGTCTTTGGGCCCCCCCACGTAAAAAAAATCAAATAGCAAGGTATGGCTTGTGATACATCGATCGAAACCCCTCAAAGAGTAAAATAAGATGGCGCAACCCAAAAATCCTCTACAATCATTACTTTCAAAATGGCGGCCATTTGAAAATTATGGGTGTTCAAAGGTAAGTCCTGGGAAAAGAGTCCAAGGTTAAACGATACATGACTTGAAAGGCCTTAAAAAAAGCAAACGAATGGCGCAAACCGCAAATCAATCCGCCTTTTCAATCAAAAGTTATGGCCGATTGAAACTTTAAGGGCTCAATAAGGCCTATTTAAGGCTGCTTAAATTTCAATCGGCCATAACTTTTGATTGAAGAGGCGGATTGATTTGCGGTTTGCGCCATTCGTTTGCTTTTTTTAAGGCCTTTCAAGTCATGTATCGTTCAACCTTGGACTCTTTTCCCAGGACTTACCTTTGAACACCCATAATTTTCAAATGGCCGCCATTTTGAAAGTAATGATTGTAGAGGATTTTGGATTGCGCCATCTTATTTTACTCTTTGAGGGCTTTCGATCGATGTATCACAAGCCATACCTTGCTATTTGACTTTTTTTACGTGGGGGGGCCCAAAGACCCCAAATTTTGGAATCTAAGTGGGGGCCTCAATTTTTCTTTTTTAGGTATTATGTGGCACATCAATCGAAAGGTCTTGATCTCTTCTTTCAGATGGTTTTTAGTTTTTGTAAAAATATTGAATAGTGTGGTCACAGTGGCCGAATGAAAATTTCCCCCAAAAGGGCCCATAACCCCAAAAATTGGGGTTTTTTGGAAAAATTTACTGGAACAAAAATGTCGGCAATGAGTTGTTCTTTCAGGA
>VMOF01000111.1:46868540-46933183 GCA_011764245.1 Trialeurodes vaporariorum
TGCTAACATGTTAGCAGGAATCTGCTCTGTTGCCACACAAGATAATTTAATTTTATTTTCGCTTAACATTTGTCGAACAAAGCGGTGCCTTGTATCAATAAGCTTGGTTCTGTTGTGGAAAACAGAATTTTTAACAAGCTTTTGGGCACTGTGATGTTTTTAAAAAAGAGATATTTTTAGTTTTTGATTAAAAATCTCCTTGAACAGATAAAACAAGAATTTTTTTCTTTTGTGCTTTCGCCTAAAGCCATATATTTCCTTCGGCACTAGATTGTGCCACTGTGCGTTGTTTTCTACTCTCCCCAAATCACAGCGCCACCTGAATACTTGATAATATGTATACCCAGTATATGATCTTCTATCAATTTTACAACCGCCCAATCAGCATCAATGAACCCCATGCGTTGATAATCAGTAATCTTATACACAATACTATGATCAATTGTTCCCTTTAAATATCTCAATAATCGTTTTGTGCTTTTCCAGTCTTGTAATGTTGGATTTCTATTGAATTGGCTCAGAAAGCTCACTGCAAATGCAATTTGTGGTCTTGTGCGCACCGCCAGGTACATCAAGCTCCCAATCAGATTTTGATACGGAACATCTGTTGCCAAATCTTCCTTACCTTCCCCTTTGATTTTGGGAGCTTGAGCATCAAATGGTGTTGCCGTTGGTTTTCAATCCGAAATTCCAAACTTTTCAAGCAAATTGAGTGCCTATATACTGTTTCTGATTAATAGCTATTTGGTATTTTGATTTATCTTGATGACAGTGTATACCAAGAAAATATTTTAATTTTCCAAGATCGTTCATTTTATACTCACTCATGAGACTCTTTTAATTGTGTGACTCTTCAGTGTTGTTTGAAAAATTCAGGAAATTATCAACATAAATCGCGATTATGAATATGGATTTGGTTTTTCACGGATTTCGTAGAAAATACATGCTTCATGAAGGAATTTTTTGAAACCTAATTTTATTAGACTTTCTTCAATCGTTTGCTCCCACGTTAGAGATGCTTGTTTTAAGCCATCATATATCGCCTTTTTTAAAAGACAAAGCTTATTTTCCATCCCGATTTTTCTCGAATTTCGCTGGTTGTCTCTTTTTTCCATCAGGGCCTGACGCGCCGTCTGAAAAAGACCGTGAGCATAGCGAATATCAGCATTGGGTGAAAGGTAATATTCCAGGATGTGAACTTTACAATGGGACTCTGTTGACAGCATACGTTGCGGATGTTCCTACCTACTCTTTTGGTAAGTAAAATGTTTTTAACACATTTAAAATAGAGCTGAGCGAATAGGAGTGTTATCGATTCCACGATTACTGAGTAGTAATCGCTAAACCTTAAGATGGTAATTAAATGCTGTTTCCATCAATTTAAAATAGAGTTTATGATCATTTTGATCAGATCTTATTGTTCTGCAACTAATATGATGAGCGACTTTTTGATAACAACCAGCCTTCATTACCGTAAAATTACCTATCAAAAATACGACGACAATGAAAAGTTGGCAATCGTGCAATCGATTGCCATCACCCTCAACTGCTCAACCCCAAACTCAAAATTATAAAGCTTCCGCACTCAGGAAGTTCTCTAAGATGGCGCATGTCATTTTCTTTTGAAGAAGTATGTCTATTCGATACTCATAGAAACACCAATTGGTGTCTCTTTCAAACACTTTAGAAACATTTAACCTTCGCTCAAGTTTAAAAAAAAAGAATCTGTTCATATACATTACACAAGGTTATTCAAAAGTATCGCCCGTCCTCCAAACTTTTTTCTTCTAATTGAGATTAAAGAATGTGCAATTCAGCCTTTCACTGCACAGTGTTCCTAATTAGGAACAATTACTTTACTACCAACTAGCAGCCAATATAATCTAACTTTAACGTTGCTGCACGTTGTTCCACTCATGGCGCATATAATAGCATTGGAAAATAGTGCTCAGTCCCGCAAACAGAGAGCACTACATATGAGATCCCGGATCAAATAATGAAAAATCAGGTCAAAGACAAAATCGTCACTTGAATCAAAAACGTCTTCTCATTATAATGACTGTCAATCGTTTGTCGTTAGTGATTTTAAAATTCCTTCTAGCATTTTTTGTATTAAAAAAACAATTTTTATGGAAAAAGAAAATATAAAAATCCCGCCTTTTTTTATGCGTTACTGCATGTTGAAAAATTGGCGGAAAATTACAAATTTGAACATACAAATAAAAAAATAGCACACTGATTTTTTCACAAATTTTTCCCACTTTTAGGGTGACTATATGAATTGGAAAAATCATGTTTCGTCAAAAAAAAAAAAAAAAAAAAAAAAAAATCGCACAGTGAAGGGTTACACCATTGTTGTTTACATCGGAGGCTTTATCCGAGAGGACTATTTGATGATCCTTTTACTCGGATGGTAGGTAATCGGGGTAGGCGTCAGCTTCATTTATCTTAAAGCAACCGTTATCTCAGGGTACATACTGTAAAAGGACATACAGTTCTATGATTTTCAGGGTAATCCAAAGGTCGATGTCGTTCTTTCATTTTCGATACCTGGAGGGTCAAAGTTCGATTTGTATCCATTTCCAAAAATTCATGACGATTTTTTGAGAAGTTGGAATAAGTAACTACAGGTTGTCCCAAGAATGATTGGACTTCACAACTGTAGCTTTAAATGAAAACATCAGCTTCCATCCTCAGATAGAGCAACCTGATTGGTTAGGAGCCGTAAGAAGCTGATGTTTTCATGAAAACCATAGAAGTGTCAAATCCAATCTTTTCTGGGACAAGCTATAGGAGTCGAAAATATTTTTCAGAGCAGAATCTTTTCAGATAAGATACAGTTTTTACTAAAACTTGGTCAAATTTTGGTTTCAAAGCCCGAAAACTTTTTTAAAGTTTTTGCCCTCCACGAGTAATAAACTAAAATATTCCGAGCAACGATTCTTATCAAATGATGCATCAATCGACAAGACATTTCAAATTGAACATCTTTACGCAAATTGGAGGTCGAAATTGTTTTATGCACTTCAGGTTTCGAGTTTTGTAAATCGACCTTCAGCATTTGATAGGTATTTCGAAAGCGAAAACCATTATTGACCTTTCATTTGCCTCGAAATGTTAACATAGTCATTTTATTTTGATAGGTAAATCACTCTAATAGTCCCTAAAAATTTTTCAGACAGCCCACCTAATGGGTGAAAACTTAAATATACATTTGTTGGGTTTGAATCCAAGTTTTGAATACACTTTTGTTGAAAATGCATTTTTACTAAAAAGACGTTGTACTCTAGATACTTTCTAAAACTCCTAGTTTTCTAATTTGTGACTTTCAATAGAGGAAGAATGATTTTTCGAAAACGGATCAAAATTGAAAAACCTCAGATCTTTCGAGGAAAAAGGACAATAACGACCTTCGAACAGTCTGAGGATTGGATATCAAATGTTAACAATGTACCACAAGATAGGAGTTGTCTTCAAAAAAGATGGAGTTGACTCCCACTCCTCCTACTTCCCGAAGTAGAGGGAAATCAAAAATAGCTCCCTTTCATAGCGCCTTGATACATGTTGTGTTTGTTGACCGTTGTTTATGTTGGCAACAACTAAAGAGTGTACTCGTGGGGAGTTTAGCCCTGTCTAGGTCGTCAGCCCTGAATTGGGACCTTTGTCTTTTCTGAATAAACGTTTTCGGCTAGTCCACATTGTTCACTCTAAAAATGGCTACTAATCATTTTCCCTTTATCCTTCTCCCTAATTTCAAGACATAAAAGTGGCGACGAGGATTTAAAATTGTAAAATGTGATCGCGTTGTTAATTCATCCCCGCGGATCAACTATTCTAGACAATTTTAACCTCAGTTTTATCCTTATTATTATTTATCCAGTTTTAATCATCAATCAATCTTACATGACGACTTGACACACGACTCACATGCCCGTGGCACACGGCACATGTTTCAAGAAAATGACAAATTCGTTCCAGAAATCTACGTATAATTAAAAGGTATGATCTCGATCTCTCTTCAAATGTAACCTCTACCCCATGTGATTATCTATTTTGTTCAAGACCTCAACTCATTCTTTCTTTTGAAATTCGGAATTCATTCATCAACCTCCCCTCGACATAACCTCAAGATGGATGCAAATCAATTTCAAATGTTCCTCAAAACCCAACAGAAATGTTTTAAAACACTTCAAAGTGCCCTCATCAATAAATCAGGAGAAACGAATTCACCAGTCGTAAGTTACGTATCAAATTTTGATTCCTTCGACAAAAAAAAAGAATCCATCTCGCAATACCTCGAGAGATTCGAAAATCACCTCAATCTCAAAAACATCAAAAAGACTGACAAAACCGCAAATTCTGTTCTTCTCTCTAGTATAGGTGCAGATCACTATAATTTAATTAAATTAGCTGCTCCCCCCAAAAAAAGTGTCAACTTCAACTTTCAATGAAATCTCGAAGCACCTCAAAGATCAACTTTCTCGTAAAATCGACACAAATGTCGCTCGACATAAATTCTTATCGATCAATCAAGAATCTAGTGATTCCATTGCGAATTTTGTTTTCAATTTACGCAGTCCAACTCCAGATTGTTGTTTTAAATGTGATTGTGGTAAGTCTGTTGATGAGTTATTTTTGAAAACGCAGTTTGTACGAGGATTACAGGACTGAATTATCCGTCAACAACGACTTTTACTCAAAGATTCAACTAGTTTTGCAGAAGCGCTACTAAGTGCACTTGCAATGGAAGCAGCCAACATGGATAGTCTTGCTCTTGCTGAGGAACCTTCTTCCGCTCAGGTGAACAGAGTATCGGAGGATTACAGAAGTCGCAGTCGCAACCCTCGAAGACAATCAACACACCGGAATCAATCAAATCATCGAAGTCAATCAAGATTTAACAACTATAACCGTAGCAGAAGTAAGTGTTCGCCATATAGAAATTCTAATTTCAAAAGTGATAACCATTCCTATCAATCTAAAATTAACTTCAAAGATGTCGGATTACAAGACACATGTCTCCATTGTGGCCTGAAAAATCATGCATCTAAAGACTGCCGAGCTAGGAATCTTTTCTGTAAATTTTGTAAGAAAAAAGGTCACATTGAGAAGGTATGTTTGAGAAAGCGAACCACCCGTAAAGATATAAATACCATTGATTCGGAAAATTTAGACCCGAATGAACGATTCTCAGATGATTATAGTATGCACAAAATTGTTGATATTAATACTCAAAACGAAGAATGTGTAAACCAAGATTCTAGAAAATACTTTGTCACAGTTCAATTAAACGGACAACGTCAAACGTTCGAAGTAGATTCGGGAGCAGGATTTACATTGCTGCCGGAAAATGAATTTTATCGCCTTAACCTCAATATAATATTGAAACAAACTCGAAATAGATTTAGATCTTATACTCAAGGTATTTTTGATCCTATCGGAGTTGCAACTGTCACTGCAAGATACAAGGTTGTTGCATCAGATTAGTTGGTTTTTATTGTTCCTGACCAATTCTCACCGCTTCTTGGCCGAACCTGGATTCGCCATCTGAAAATTTCCTTAGAAGACCTCGACAACGAAACAACTATCGCCTCACCTGGGAACAACACCATTGTATCATCAGTCAACACACAAGTCATGACAAATATTTATCAAAAGTATGCAAACATACTCAAACAGGTTGTTAGAAAAATTCCAAATGTTTCTGTTTCCCATATCTTGAAGAAGGGATTCAAACCTCAAGCATTGAAAGCTAGAACAGTTCCGATTGCGCTTTTCACGGCTGTCGAAGAAGAATTGTCGACCCTCGAATCTCAAGGTGTTATTGAAAAAACAGCTTTTAGTGAATGGGCTTCACTTTTAGTAGTTATTCCAAAAGCTAACGGATCTGGGCGACTATGTGTAGATTACAAGGTAGGCGAAAACCCCTCAATTGCAAAAAGCTCATTATCCGTTACTTCAAATCAGTGATGTCCTCAATGAACTAGTTGATTCAAATTTCTTTTGCGTTCTCGATATCTATAAAGCCTATTTACATGTACCAGTTGATGAAGAAAGTGCTGTCATCCAAACAATCATTACGCACAAAGGCACGTACCGAGTTAAGCGGTTAGCAGCCGGAATCGAAACAGCGCCTAATGAGTGGCATCGGATTCTTGATCAACTATTACATGACATTCCAGGAGTCGCAAAATATTTTAACGACATAATCGTGCATGGTACGACGTTTCAAAATTGCCTCGAAAATTTACATAAAGTTTTACAAAGATTGTTAATTAACGATCTCCATCTCAACTTACCAAAGTGTCAATTCTTTTTAACCATGTTTAAAATATCTAGGATTTATTATTTCGAAAAATCGAATCTCCAGAGACCCTAACAGAATCAAAGCTGTGTTAGATGCTGAAAGTCCTCGAAGCGCTGAAGAAGTAAGAAGATTCCTTGGCATGGTAACATACTATTCTAAATTTATTCCAGATTTATCAACAAAAACTCAACCTTTGCGTATAATACTCCAAACCGGGAAAAAAATTTTTCTGGTCCGCTAGTTGTGAAGCTGCCTTTCTAAAATTGAAACAAGAAGTCACTAGTGAGAATGTTTTAGTACCTTTCAACCCAAAACTTCCAGTCGTAGTTACACCTGATGCATCGCCGTATGGTATTTCTAGAGTACTATCGCACACCATAGATGGAAATGATAGACCAATTTGTTTCGCATCGCGCGCGCTGACACCAGCAGAACAAAGATATAGTCAACTAGATCGTGAAGCGTTAGCTATAGTGTTCTCGTTAAACAGGTTCTATTACTATGTCTATGGAAGAAAATTTGTTCTTGCAACTGACAATAAACCATTGAAACATATTTTTCATGAAAATGCAAAACTACCTGCGATTACTTCCTTAAGGCTACTACGTTACGCTGCATGGTTAACTAACTTTGTATATGAAATCAAACACAAACCCTCTCAAGACATCGAACATGTTGATTTTCTATCAAGAGCTCCAATCAAAGGTCAAATGTCCAAAATCGAAAAATCAATTGATGATGAAGTCTTACTTATTAATAATGAAACAGTTTATGATATCTCAAGTTTATCCCTCAATTATCAGTCACTAAAAGATCAAATTTGTCAGGATGAAGAATTGTGTAAGTTGAAAGACTCTCTGATGGAAAATGAAATTGACGCTGAATACTCATTGCATAATGACGTTATATTCAAAAATGGGCGTATCGTAGTACCTCGATCTCTTCAAAAAGTCGTGTTAGAATAACTCCATTATACCCATATTGGCATCGTGAAAATGAAACAATTGGCACGTCAACATGTTTGTTGGAAAAAAATCGACCGCGATAAAGAACATCTTGTCAAATCCTGCAAAGATTGTGCAAAAGTGCAAAAAGATCCACCGAAAGCTCCAGTTCATTCATGAAAAATCCAACCAACAACTTTGAGAGAGTACATATTGATCACGCTGGTCCATTCCAAGATCATTTCTTCCTGCTACTTGTGGATGCAAAATCTAGATGGGTAGAAATTTGATTTTCAAGACACGCACCAACATCGGAACCGACTATTCGAGACCTCAAATCAATTTTTTGTTTTCATGGACTGCCTCACTTCCTGGCCTCAGATAACACTAAAGTATTCAAAAGCGAAGAGTTTCCGGAATTCTGCAAAGGAAATGGAATACAGCAAAAGTTCACAGCTCCGGGTCACCCAGCTACAAATGGTATCGCCAAAAGAAACATCCAGTCACTGAAGCAGAAATTGAAAGCAATGGAAAACTCAAAAACGTCGATGGCAGAAAAGGTACAAGAAATTTTGTTCAAATTCCGTTCTACACCACTGGCTTCTGGAAAATCTCCAGCAGAACTTTATTTAAATAGAAAACTTCGAATTAAGCTTGACATTTTGAAGCCTCCGAGGAAATCTCCCTATACAGCCGAACTGCCTGGCACACGTCATTTAAGTGTGGGAGTCAGAGTACAAGCATGGTACAGAGGAAACAAACCAACTTGGCAACTGGGAACAGTAATAGAGAAGTATGGTCATTTACATTACGAGGTCCGTCTAGACAACAATTACATCTTTAAACGTCACATCGATCAATTGCGTAAAACAGAAGTCCCAGAAGATAAGAAAAGAGTTACGTTCATGTCATTCCTTCCAAAGAATCAAGGATCAACCACTACGACTGTTGCTAAAAATGTACAACCACCAAGATCTATTCCTTCATGCCAACCATCAAGATCTATTCCTTCATGTCAACCACCAGGATCTATGCAATCATGTCAACCGCCTCTATCAGGTCAACCACCAAGAGCTATTCCAAACACTATTGCTGAAAATGTCCCAGAAGAACAAAGCCAATCGGTCGTCAAGTCAAGGGTTCGGAAGAAACCAAATTATCTTCAAGATTATGATTTATCAAGTTAGTATCCGCTAACTAAGTTATCTAGTTAAAGCGACAACATTCAAATCTTTCATTTGAATCGCTAAATAATTTCTTTGTGTTCCTATTACATGTTTAAGCATTAGGTATAATTGTTTTTAAAGTAAAAGTGTTATAGATGATCATAAAATTTTATCAATTGTTAACTGTCTCTCTGATTTTTTTTAGCGTGGGAGACTGTTGTGTTTGTTAACCGTTGTTTATGTTGGCAACAACTAAAGAGTGTACTCACGGGGAGTTTAGCCCTGTCTAGGTCGTTAGCCCTGAATTGGGACCTTTGTCTTTTCTGAATAAACGTTCTCGGCTAGTCCACATTGTTCACTCTAAAAATGGCTACTGATCATTTCCCTTTATCCTTCTCCCTAATAGGGCAGAGGGAATTTAGATTCTTGATTTATTTATTGATTCTTGTGTACTTTTCCGTGAGAAAAACGCTGGTCGCAATAAAAAAGCTCAATATCGCTTTTAAAGTACCGAAAAAGACACGGAAAGTTCGTCTAGTAAATAAACGATTCTCATTGGCTGCCCCACCTACTACGTCACTGGAACCCCGCAGTACCGCCGAGGCATTGAAAATCACGTGCATTCGTGAGAAAATTCCCGATTAAAGTGCAATTTTTCTACTCTCTGTTATCTTCTTCGGTTTCTGTCATAGTATTTCACATTTAATGACCATAGAACATGCCAAAATGACTGGAATGGCAGTCATGGTACTTCCAAACCGCGAAATTAGAAGCTCAAACCTAACCTTACTTTTTGTACATTTAAGTTACACTGGTTACCCCGTCTTTCAAATCCGCTGGTTATAAAAGGAAGCAAAAGTTTGCAGTTGTTTCCAGTTGTTATGAATTGTGTTTTTGAGTGAGGATCAAGTTTTTATAAAGTTCCAGTCGGTTACTATAAAGATTTGTGATAGAGTGTTAGTACTTACAAGTAAGTGCATCGTTTTCACAGCTTGATCGCCACTTCCTCAAAGCTGCTAAACAGTGTGAAACTCTTGGTTTAATTTGTGTAATTTTCAATCCCAGTAAACTTTCATGGTCAAAGAGATCCTCTCTGTGCTCTTTTTTTTTTTTTTAAAGAAAAATTTTTGATGTTTGAGTGAGGGGTACTATTTCATCAGTGCATCCGAGTCCCCCCTGAATCAGGGGTTTCCCTTTAAAATCTAAGGTGGTTCAGTGAAGTCCCATAATTTCTGTGCTGCAATTTCTAGCCTTATAGAGTTATCCTTCAGGTCACTATCTGTATTATATAGTACTTTGTTTTTCAGCAATTTTATGTTCCGCTCCAATGATATCGGAGGGAAATGTATAATCACAATGGATATGGTCTCTCCGTCTGTGGTGTACAAAATACAGTTGGAGAGCCAACCCAAATTATCTTTTAGTTTGCTAGTGTAACAGCCAACTCATGTTCTTCTTTGAAACCTGATTTTCAGTAAATGGTGGGTTTTTATTCCAAGACTATCATTAGCAAAACTCAGTTTTAAGGGAAAATTCATAGATGGAACTCCAAACAGCGGAAACTATTTTTTGGAATCGCAATCTTTCACTGCGGGGAAGCACCTTGTAATGCCTTCAAATTTTCCCTTTTAGTTATTCCTTTGCAAGAAGGAACTCTTCATTTACATGAAGCAGTAGACTTGTCCAAACTATGGCTAGCTTACTATTATCGCAGTAAGTTTATAAATTTGATCTAAATGTTGACATTTTCTGGGCATAAGCAACAACTTTGGTTTGATGGCTTTGTTTGTCTTAAGTAATAATTTTGTGCAAAACTTGTTATAATTAAAACTTATCAAAGGAAGAGGGGTAGATTAATGATTTACTGCAGCTTCATACTCCTAAGGAGATCAATGAAACCTAAGTGTGTGGGTTTAATGCAAAAAACTACAGACACGTCTGACATTACCTGTAATGTTTGCGGTAAACACATTATTCTCAGCAACTAGTAAAGCCTTTTTCTAATACCAGGTACTTTAGTGGTGATCAACTATTTTAATACTGTGCTTGCAAGCATAGACTCAGTCTCAAAGTAAGTCAGGGCTTGCATCTTTCCAAAAAAGAAGCTTCAGCTGCCTAGAAATCATATTCCGCAGATCAAGTTCATGAGTTTCTTGTGAAGATTTTTTGTCCCGGGTAGTTGAAATAATGTTAGTGCTGGAAACCCATTCTCGGTTCACAGCTAGATAGCTTTCAAAGCCAATGGACCCTTGCACTAAACTCCTGAGTATAAATAGTAAAATGTTTTTCACCTGATGCGGTAAGTTCTGTCAAAACAAATAGCATGCAAACACAAACACTTATTTATAATGTGTCTACTGTCTAGTATTTGTTGCACTGTGTCTGTACTGTTTAAAACAGTGCTAACCTACAGGTAATTAGGAAGTCCACATAATAAACAAGTAGTAAATTTAAATTTACCACAAGGTATATATACCTATCCTATACTATATCCTATTGTAAAAAATAGTTTCCACTGTTCTGAGTTCCATCGATAAATTAACCTCAAATCTGAGTTTCGCAAGTAATAGTCTTGGAATTAAAACCACCATTTATTGCATATTACATTTCAAAATGAGCATTATGGTATTTACCAAAAGGTACTTACATATCTTCCAACTGTAACAGTTAGCAATTCCAAAAAGTAGTTTCCGCTGCTCTGCGTTTCATTGATGATTTAACCTTAAAACTGAGTTTCGCAAATGATGGTCTTCGGATCAAAACCACCATTTACTGTAAATCAGGTTTTAAAGTAGAACATTATTTGGATGTTACACCAGCAAACAAGAGATAAGTTTGTTTGCTATCCAACTGTAATTAGTACGCTTCAAGTGGAGAAACAAAATCCACTGTTATTGTTCAGTTTCCTCTGATATCATTGGAGCGGAACATGAGACTGCAGTAAATTAAAGTACTATCGACGACAAGAAGATTGTCGCGGATGACTTTTTTTTTCGAGTGACTACTGAGCGACGAACTGCGAGATCACTCACACATATGCACGAGGGGATAACAGAGGACTCGGGCGATCGGTTCGGCCAGCTTGCTGCTAAATTCTTGATCTCACTCACACACTCCTAATCATCAACATGTCTCATGTATAATCTCATCACTCACACTCCAAGTTTCCAAATTATCTATTTACCACCACTCTTCGCCCTATCTTTTGGTTTGGACGATCGACTTCCTGAGTTTTTCTTGTTAATTCATGAAATCTCCAAGTCGCGCTGTCTTTCGTTTCTTCGGAGTAGAATTACAAGGCCTCGTCAGAGCCAGAGACCTGCCGACAGCGGCCTATCAATTTTGGAGTTGGAAGGGGGGGATTTCACATGAGCATGGTTTCAAAAGGGCTTCAATCTGACTCGTGTAAAATATCGATGAGAGGGTTAGCAGCCCCATTCGTTCGATTCTTTTCACGAGTTTAAATGGTATAAATACAAAGTTACTCTATTTCGCGCTACATCACTCCGCACTCTCTTTCTATACAGGGTGTACCAGACCATCCGGAAAGGTACTTTTTCTCGAAAACGGCTGGGCGTAGAGAGCTGAAACAAAAAAGTCAGGTAAAGCATTGACCCCAAAGAATTCAATGAAAATATTTTCAAAGCCCCCCGAGGCCCCCGTGGGGGGTTTTGGGGGGTTCAAAACACATTTTTCTATTTTTGGCGGGAAAAAGCCTATAAGAGGTACCACAATAAGTTCAGATCCTGAAAGAACAACTCATTGTCGACATTTTTGTTCTTGTAAATTTTTCCATGAAACCCCAATTTTTGGGGTTATGGGCCCTTTTGGGGGGAAATTTTCATTCGGAAACTGTGACCACACTATTCAATATTTTTACAAAAACTAAAAACCATCTGAAAGAAGAGATCAAGACCTTTCGATTGTTGTGCCACATAATACCTAAAAATGAAAAATTAAGGCCTCCACTTAGATTCCAAAATTTGGGGGCTTTGGGCCCCCCCACGTAAAAAATGTCAAACAGCAAGGTATGGCTTGTGATACATCGATCGAAAGCCCTCAATGAGTAAAATAAGACGGCGCAATCCAAAATCCTCTACAATCATTACTTTCAAAATGGCGGCCATTTGAAAATTATGGGTGTTCAAAGGTAAGTCCTGGGAAAAGAGTCCAAGGTTGAACGATACATGACTTGAAAGGCCTTAAAAAAGCAAACGAATGGCACAAACCGCAAATCAATCCGCCTCTTCAATCAAAAGTTATGGCCAATTGAATCTTAAAGAGCTCAATAAGGCCTATTTAATGCTGCTTAAATTTCAATCTGCCATAACTTTTGATTGAAGAGGCGGATTGATTTGCTGTTTGCGCCATTCGTTTGCTTTTTTAAGGCCTTTCAAGTCATGTATCGTCCAACCTTGGACTCTTTTCCCAGGACTTACCTTTGAACACCCATAATTTTCAAATGGCCGCCATTTTGAAAGTAATGATTGTAGAGGATTTTGAATTGCGCCATCTTATTCTACTCATTGAGGGCTTTCGATCGATGCATCACAAGCCATACCTTGCTATTTGACTTTTTTACGTGGGGGGGCGGGGGGTGGCCCAAAGACCCCCAAATTTTGGAATCTAAGTGGGGGCCTTTATTTTTCACTTTTAGGTATTATGTGGCACACTAATCGAAAGGTCTTGATCTCTTCTTTCAGATTCTCTTTAGTTTTTGTAAAAATATTGAATAGTGTGGTCACAGTGGCCGAATGAAAATTTCCCCCCAAAAGGGCCCATAACCCCAAAAATTGGGGTTTCATGGAAAAATTTACAAGAACAAAAATGTCGACAATGAGTTGTTCTTTCAGGATCTGAACTTATTGTGGTACCTCTTATAGGCTTTTTCCCGCCAAAAATGGAAAAATGTGTTTTGAACCCCCCCCCCCCCCCCCCCCCCCAAACCCCCAGGGGGGCCTCGGGGGGCTTTGAAAATATTTTCATTGAATTTTTTGGGGTCAATTCCCTACCTGACTTTCATATTTCAGCTCTCTACGCCCAGCCGTTTTCGAGAAAAAGTACCTATCCGGGTGGTCTGGTACACCCTGTATACCAACCAAACTTTTTATGCGCGTGGAATTGGTGTCCCCCTCTCAAAATTAGAAGTTTCCTTTTTTCTATGTAAGACACCTCTGAGGAATGTTTTGTTAAATTTCCGTGTTCTCTCTTTCCTTCCTCTTTATTTGAAATTACTTTTGCGCTCTTTATTTGCGGAAGTAAGAATCACCTTTTCTTCTTCATATTCGCACTGATACAGCCTGACCCCCCCTCCCCGATACTTTTTAAACGGCTTCGAATAATGATCGAATGATATTGCTCAGATGGTCTCCCTCCTCCCCCTGAGATACGAGGGGGGGAGGGGGGTCCTCGCCTTCCATACCCGTAGCTAGGAATTTTTAAACGATGAACTACATTCATTGATAATTATTATTCCATGGATAGAAAGATCGTAGTATTCTGAAACTCTTTACGAAAATTGCTGGTCTATATCGTTTTATTTTTTTTTTCGATACATCGGAGGTTAAGGTTCCATAGTGGCACATTTTCAAAAATTCGTATCTTCCATTTAAATCTTTGAAATTCAAGATACAACGGAATGAAAATGTTCTACTTAACAAGCACTCATAGTTAAAATAAACGGTGGTAGTCCCCAAAAGTTAGTTGAAAGAGTATCTTTGTGCCCCCGTTTATGCAGATTCGTTCACTGCGAAAAAATCGTACAACTACCGTCAAACAGGCTAAAAATCGTCTGTTTTGCCCTTAGGATAAATTATAATTTTTCAAAAGCCTAAACCCTGTCATTTGGACTGAAAAATGGGCGCTTGCACAAAGTCTAAAGAGAAAACGAGAGTCCCATAACGAGGTGTTAGACAAATGAGGCATAATCGAACTAAACAGTTGCGTCATTTGAGGGGGGGCATTCCCCCCCCCCCCCCCAGGGATTTAAAATCAGGCTCAAAAACGGGAACGAATTATGTTGATGAGCCAAAAGAAAGTCATCCCCCCCCCCCAGGCGGCTCTGAGGCTCTGATGGGCAGAAAAAACAAAAAAAAACAAAAAAAAAAAACAAGCAGGGAAAATTCCAACACGCAGGTGTTGGAAAAGCGTTCCACTAAAGTCTGAACAGCTTTAATGCTTTTGCTAGCAATGATAATTCATCAAAGAGGAACCACGTGACATGGAGCTGATCTCGAGAAAAATGAGTCCAAAGTTGAAGAGCTAGCATTTAAACAAAAAACTCGGAATTACAACTACCGTGTTATGTTTTTGCATTTCAACACCGGAAAAGTGGAATTTCCTATGCAGGAAAGGTACCTACTTAATTTTTAGCGTTTAAAGTGACTTGGTTCCTTTCTTCTTTTTGTTTGGCATAATCACGAAAAACGGAACTCTAAGATAAACCAAACGGCAGAGTTGGTTTACACTGTTGATATTTTAAAATCCGTTAATCCGGACTTAAGTCCGTTACCAATTCTATAAAAGGAACCAAGTCGGAGTTGGTTCCTTACGTGACTCGGATTAAGGTTTAAGAAAAAGGAACCAAGTTCTCATTTAATTTCATCATATGGACAATGACTTCAATGAGGCTCACCGGCTCACTTTTACCTGGAATTTCGACGGGAAATAGTTGTTATTAGAAGAAGCACTTGTTGCTTCGAGATTCAGGATTGCTAGGTCTATCAATCAATAACTCAATTTTATCAACAATGTCACTCAGTTCTTTTGTGACAAGTGCTGTCCAATTGAGCTTCTTTGGTGAGAAATGATGAAAAAAATAAAAGATCAGATGTATCTAAAAGGAGATGAGTCAAAGGCGTTGTTTTTTTTGTTTGTTTTTGTTTTTGTTTTCAAAACTTTGGAGGGCTCCAGCTCAGAAGAGAAACATTTGCAGCACATATTCATGAAGAAAAATAAAGTCTTATATATAGTTGCCCCCAAAAATACGCTCCATAAGTTTCGCACTTAAGTTTTGAAACACCCGGTTCTTGATATTTTGCTCCCCCACCCCCGCCACCCTTCATAGAATACAACATCTTGACCATGCAAATTTTTAAAATCACAGTTTGACTGTAGAGATATTTTCTTCCCCACCCCCCCCCCCCACCCCCCCACCCTTCAACGAAAAAGGGGAAAATGGATCGCCTGTCTTTGATGTTCGTCGAATGCGCGTGCACAGATTGTTCGGCTTTACGACTGCCATTTTGGCTTTCTTTATAATGCGTTTTGTGGGTTTATTAATGGTTTTTATGACTATTTGATGCCGCCAATGTAATTTTCAGGCGATTTTACATAAACATCAAAACTCTATAGCGCTGTAACAAAAGGTTGCAAAAAACCCCATTGAAAGCTGAAAAGAGAAAATTATTTGATAAGGCTCGATCTTTTTTACCCACATAAAGTATAGACAATACATATTTCTAAATCCCTCCACCTTTTAAACGGCTTGTTCAGGGATCAAAAACGAGGTTGCGTTCTTTTGAAGTCAAAAAGTGTCATTTTCGGAAAAGCCGTGATTCTAAATAATAAACAGTTTTTTTTTCTTCTTTTTCCGTTTTAGGTGCTGTCAGCACTTATTGCGATTGTCACGATGCAGATATGTAATATGCATAAATCGAACACTTACGAATTCATGAAAAAATAATCCTTTAATATACAGAACTAACCTTTTCAGGTGCCCTTTACACGTCAAGCATTCTTGGGGTATAGATTAGTAGGTGTGGAGGTTTAAGACGTTTGTGGATGTTAAGTCCCCCTCCACCCATTTATTTTGTTGAAAAGTATCGAAAGTTTACTGTTAAAACTAAGCAATTATTCATTTTAACGCATTGTAATATTTTTTTTTTTTTTCTGTTGCCGTCGGTCGATATCATTTTTCGTGTTGGAAAAGCAAAGTTCCACATGGACCTATAATTTCCAAAATTTGAAGAAGCTTCCAGTAAAAAATACTGTACACGCGAGAAACTTTTTAGGATAGGTAAATAAGTTATTCCAGAGTCAATTCCATAGCCGCAGCGAGGAGGCTGTCCAGGGGTGGAAGACACGTGACAGCCTCTCTCACTTTTTAGAGCTATTAATGCGAATTTTAACCCCCTCCCTTTGTTCTGGATTTTTAAAAACCTTTTTTTCAACGAAACGCCCAAAATTTCCTCAAAAATCCCTTGATTGCATAGACGCTCATTAATGGGTTTTCAATTTTCCGATCCCCCAGAATTTCAAATGTTTCCAATGACCAAGACCTGTTTGGTGTGACGTCATGAAAATAATTGGTTCCAAAAAAAAGGGTCCGTCTGACTTGCTCTCGTGGGTTTTCCCATGTAAAACACGATCCAAATTTTCAAATACAAGTGCTAGTAAACAACATGTTCTTTGCACCAGTTGTGTTTATCTTACCATTGGGTTCCACGTCCCTTATAAAATTTTACGATTGTTTCAATGAATTTTCCGATAGGATACATATTCCCGCGTTTTTTTTCCCATAGAAATAATCGAAATTCCATAGAGACAATCGGAATTCGTGGAGATTGAAGCGCGCTGACTATAGCAACGAAAGGTCTCATGATTGAAATAAGGCGAAATCATCTATGGTTCTATTCTTACAGTTTTAACAGCCACTTTTTTTTCAGTGATAAAATATGAGCCCGCTACCACAAACTTTTTGAAACATCGCGCATCAATGTACAATCACAGTTATATCGAAGAAAGTCCTATGTTTTGTCCTTGTCACACTCACAGTTTCTTATGAGCACAAAATTCTAGGATATAGGCTCATCAGCACCATCACGACATGTGTTATACCTCGAACAATAGCTTCGATACGAAGAGAAGTTAGAATGATTGAGTGTCATGGCGGTGATACTCCCATAAGAGACCGTGAGAAAGACGAGGACAAAACGTAGAACATCTTTCAGTATAACTGTGATTGTGAATTCGCTTGTGATCTTTTAGGAATTATGTTAGAGTTAAAAGATACTTTAAGGTACGTGGAATTTAATGGTGCAATAAAATTTGAGAAAACTGTTCCTTAACCAGCATGAATTTGCGTTCGAAAATTTGGATCTGATTTCTTATAGGTAAATCAACAAGAGTGAGAGATAGAGCATTTGTTTGGAACCAATTCTGATCGTGACGTCATCACTAAACAGGTCTACTTAAGGATATGAATGAGCCTCTCTCTTTTCTATACCCCTCCCGCTCTTCATCAATACCTCGCCGTCACTTCTTTTCGAAACCCTCGTCAAACAGATTTTGACACATTTATGAGTTTTTCGACCCTGCGCGGCCCGACCGCTTAATGCACCGTGAAGAAATCTTGTGACCGATGGAGCCCAAAGGCGAGGGACAAAGAGGGTTCCTGCGGGAGATGTTTCCACCTCCCTCCTGCCTTGGAATTTTGACTCATAAGTTGGCACAAATGACTGGGGTTTCTGGACCTGTATGGAATTCTCGTTCAAAGGAATTCGACTTTGACGCTTAATAACTTTATTGAAATTAACAGGAATACCGAAACTTTTACAATTTTAAGAAAATGGACAAATATACCTCCTGGATTTCAGCAATAAATTAACGATTAATGAAACCAGTTTTAAGAAAACACGTTTTTAATTTTTCAAACATTTCCCGTCAAGGTTTTGCCATAAGCAAAGCATGCAACCTACATATTAGATATGAAAATGAAAACAAAAAGCGTACCGTATACAGGGTGTCCGAGAAATGAGTTCACACTTTTGCTGTGAGCGCCTGGTTGATTGTAAAAATCTGAAAAATTCAGGAATAATCTATTACCCCTAAGCGACTTCAGAGAATATATCGGGGGGCTCCCACTCCCCTTAAGGGGGGGCGTAGGCCCCAAAATGTACCCCGTGTTCCCAAATATATCGCATATTTCAAATGGCAGGGGGTATTTTTTATTTCATCATTCAAAAGGACTCAAAAAACTGAGTAATTTCGTTTCTTTATATTTTCGGTAACCCCTCCCAAAACAAAATGGCGGCCAAATAGCTACCCCATACTTCAGAGGCCCATAACTTCGGTTTGAATTAATATTTTTTCAAAAACTAAAAATTTTCTGAATCCTCAGAACGTCTTCTTTTCAATGATGTGCCACACTTTATCATTTGGTGGGAAAAAAATGGGGCGCGGACCCCCCCCCAAAATTTTTGAGTTTGGGGGGTTGTAGCTCAAAAAAGTCAAATGTAAAGGGGAGTCGTGTTGTACATCAATCGAAAGGTCTTAAAAAAAGGAAAAATTTGGCGCAAACTCGAAGTCGCTACGATGCGTCTTTTCAAAATGGCGGCCATTTAACCATTTGGGGGGGGGGGACCGCCCCCCCCAAATAAAATCCCTCCATCGAGTGATACACCAGTCGAAAGGTCTTGGAAAGAGAAAGAGAATGGCGCAAACCCGGACGTCAATACGATGCTTGTATCCAAAATGGCGGCCGGTCAAAGTTTTTTGGTTTATGACCCTGCAGGCCTATAGCCAAAAAACTTTGACCGGCCGCCTTTTTGGATACAAGCTTTGTATTGACGTCATTTTTCCGCCATTCTCTTTCTCTTTCCAAGACCTTTCGACTGGTGTATCACTCAATGGAGGGATTTTATTTTGGGGGGACGGTCCCCCACCCCCAAATGGTTAAATGGCCGCCATTTTGAATAGACGCATCCCGATATTTTCTCTGAAGTTGCTTAAGGGTAATGGATTATTCCTGAATTTTTCAGATTTTTACAATCAACCAGGCGCTCACAGCAAAAGTGTGAACTCATTTCTCGGACACCGTGTATATACGGCACGCGTAAAAGAGGTTATCAAAAATCAGATTTTTGCCCCCCCCCCCCCCAAGCCAGACTCGAAATGACGCCCCTGGAACTAAAGTCTAATGTCGATATCGATTTGACGGTCCTTGATTGGCTGGCACAGGCCTGGGCCCAGTGAAATTGCCCGAATGAAGATTTAACACGATATTTTCAACTTTGTCTCATTTAAAGTTAAGTTTTAAGAAAATTAGTATCACTTCTTAGCCTCGGGAAGCTTTGAATGTGAAAATAAAAATTACGGGTAATTTTTTTTCCGTGTTTTCCACCCCTCGCACAAGTTCGGTCGAGTGTGTGATGTAGATGTAGTTGGTAGTTGTTTCATCGAGTTTTCTTATTTCAGTTTAATGCATATGGTTTGAAATGCACCTAGAACTCATTGACTGGAGAAAATACGCCGATTTCATAAAGAATACCAAAGATTTAACCACAAACATAAAATATAATGCGAAGTGTAACGGCTCACCAGCGGTTATGAAGCCGGAAAAAACGACTCGTAATTTTATTTTCAAATTCATATTTCCCTGAGCAATTTTCGATGAAGTGATACGTGCAACCCATCAATCATTTCATTATATTCTTATAAAAATATTATTTGAACTCTCCGTAGATTCCAAGCATTATTTGTTTCCTGAACATATTATTTAAAGTTCGAGACGAAATCGTAAATCCCATGTTTTTTCTGTGAGAGCGATTTATCGGGACCCAGGCGATTAGGAAACTGCAGAAAGTAGGACAAATATATTCCAGCGAATCAGAGGCCCTCACATCGATATCTACCTTCGATTGTTGCCACGTTTTCCTAGCATTTTGTTGGGACTCTCGTTCCCTCCTTGCGATACAGCCAAGCCTGCCAAGCTTTGCATCAGTAATTGTGATCATTATATTATTAATTTTTTTTTTTTTTTTTTTTAAAGCTCAAATGAAAATTTTGAAGGAGGCCCGAAGCCAAAAAAGGGAGGGGGGAGTTGACTGAAAGATGTTGGTGGTTGGCGCTTGAGTTTGACAACTATAGCTGCTCCTGAGAATTATTCGGGGAAAATAGATAAAAAATATGAAGAAAAATAGACTGACAAAACCTGTTGACTTTCGTCGTTAAAATTGTTTGCATCATATTCATTCACGAAGAAAACGCGAAGTAAAAGTGCGTAAAAAAAGTCAACAACTAATGTTTAAAATCGAAGTCCTATGCAACGCACCGGGGGGGGGGGGGAGGTCCCCCTTGAAGATGTCTCACTGAGAAAAATATCGCATGATTCATGAATTGGCTCCTCTTCTCCCCCCTCCCCCCTCCCCCCGACTGTCAATATGTCCGCGGATACACCCGTTTAAGATTACAATATCTGAAAATCAAAACAAAAATACTCGCAAAAATATACAGAAAAGGGTGTCGCATGCCGACTGGTCAGCGCGGCGCGGTTCACATCTCTTATCTCTTCCCGTGCTTCGGGCTCGATCCAAACACGGGCAGCCGAAACGAATTCTTCTGCCGAAGGGTCGCTCGAGCAGTGAGCGAGTGAGCCACCGACGCAGGTAGCCCTGTATCTTCCTTTCCTTGAGTAACTGGTGCGTATGTGTGAGTTTTTTCGTGGCCCGACGCACAATGAGCTTAAATATTCGGCGACAGTCTTCTTGTCGTCAATAGTACCTACGCAAAACAGTAACTTGAAGGATAATTCAATCAGGCCAGAAATTCTGGCATAGAATCATCTTGGATTTCAGATAAACCTTTGATTCATGTGGGACTCGGATGCACTGGTGAGAATAACGCACTCTGAAATTTACAAACGGATAGCACATCAACCAACTTGAGAATAACAACTGAGGTCGAGTTTAGGGATAAAATACTTTCTAATAAGTAGCAAGCTTTATAGAGAGATGGAAAATACTACTGAAAATCACACCAGTAACACACTGTTTAGAATCAAATGCCAGCACAGGCTGTGAAGTGAACAATGTAAACACTCACTTGTACTTTCCATTAAAACTAGAAGAAAATGAGAAAAAGCTATGTTACATATTTTTATTTTCATCAGAACGGACCTTGTACATTTGTAATGAGTGATCCTGACGCAACTCATTAGTTTAAGTGATTATTTACAGGTCTGTAGGTGCTCGGAAAGATCGTGGTGGCCCTGAAAAGGGCCGTTTTCTAAAGGTGAGACGTCACGCCGGACGTGAGCTGAGGAAGTAGATTGTGTTGATTCCGTGATCTGGGCAGCGTGGCTAATTGTCCGACGGGTCTTGATTCCGAGCAGCATACTGAATCAGTGGGCAGCGGGCGCTGCTATTTGTATGGAACCGCTGCTAGCTCGCGCGCCAATCAGCGACGAGAGAAAGTGAAGTCGCTGGAGTGCGCGAGCTGATGTGTGAAAGTTCAAAGTTGCGCCCGGGAGTGGCGCTGCTAGCGAGGTCGTGCGGGCGAGGCCGCCACAGTAGCCCCCTGCGAAGTGACGGAGTCAGGCCTTAGGCTATAAAAAAAACTGTGGACAAAGAACATGTTAGAAAAAAAAGGACTAGAATTCAGTAGGATGCATGGCTTCGATATTTTTATTGTTTGTTCGGCATAATGTCTATTGTTTTTGCACGCTGTTTTAAGAAAAATTTGGTTTGTTAATGGAACCGGTAGTTTTAATTCTATTTTATTTCGGCAAGGACATGCCGTGTGGGTACAAGAATCGGCGAAGTTGTGGAAGCATATGCACAGGTTTTTTCATTTTCTGCATGTATCACAAAGTTTCGGATGGTGTCCCGGTTTGATTATGACTTGTATCATAGGAGGTGCATGATCGAGTATTTGAGGTGGGACAAGGTGAAGTTGGTCTGAATAGACAGAAAAAAGGTGCGGCCTTGATTTGATCCGAACAGAACAAATTTTCTGGTCCAGGTGTTGTTAATTTGTTTTGTTGAGGTGCCAACTCCAGTAGTTGCAACACGCGAGTTGGGCAGGTGTGCATTTGAGATTGAATTGAGCTGCGTAATTGCTGGTCTGCGTTGCAAGTAAAGATGAGCTAGCAATCTGTTGGTAGGTTTTCTGGGGGATAAATCGACAAAAGGGGGGAAGTGTTGGGGAAGTCGACTCTAAAGAGTGTCTATATTTGCAATAGGTGGACGAAAAAGGAACAGGCCATGCCAACATTTTGGGAGGTTCAATTCTTCTTGGGGGGGGAGAGAATTTTGCTTGAGGCAAAAATTCGCTTTAATATGGTTTTGTCAGATGGACGTGAATTGTAAGCGTTTGACATTGTAGCACCAGGAAGAATTGAATGAGTAGAAAAATTTGGGTTTTTTTTGTTATATATAGGAAATTAGTTGACCTTGACGGTTCGAGGGATAATAAATTTCACTTGTCTGCCATACCGAGTTGTGTAAGTTGGTGAATTGGCAACCTTCGTTTTTAAGTTGTTGGTAGGAGTGATATTTGGCGGGACATTTAAAATGTACGCCGGTTTTAACCTGTCCAGGCTCACTTTTTTTTCTTTTCCGTTTACTATGATAGTGAAACATTTGTCGTCTTTTGCCGTAATGTGATGTGGGCCAGTATATGGTGGGACGAGAGAGCCTCTTACAGTGTCGTCCCTCAAAAACACATGGGTACAAGTGGCAAGGTCCTTGAATACAAATGGATTTGTTTGGGCATGGCGTGTACCAGCAACTGGTCGGAGAACGTTCATTTGGTTACGGAGTTGGATGACGAAATCTGAAGGATTTGCAATATTTTTTGGGGGAGCCGTTAAGAATTCACCAGGTATGCGGAGTGGCTCTCCATAAACAAGCTCTGCCGACGAAGTTTTGAGGTCTTCCTTGAAAGATGTGCAAATTTCCGAGCATGACTAAAGGTAGGGCCTGAACCCATGATAGACCAGGGTGGCACATGAGGGCGCCTTTCAGTTGTCTATGGAACCTTTCTATCATGCCATTAGAACATGGATGATAGCTAGTGGTGCGGTTTCGCTTAGTGCCCATAATTTTGCCGAGTTCCAGGAATAGATTTGACTAAAATTGTCGTCCTTGATCGGTCGAAATGGTGGCAGGGCATCCGAACCTGGAAATCCAACATAACAACAGAGCTTCCGCAACTTCCTTGGCCGTGATGCCATAAAAAGGTTGAGTTTCAGGCCAGCGTGTGAACCTGTCGATTGCTGTAAGGCAATAGCGGTAAGAATCGGCTGAAGGAAGGGGGCCTATGAGGTCTATATGGATATGTTTGAATCTCTCTGTTGGTGTAGGAATGGTTCCTAGAGGAGAGTGGACATGGCGGGTAACTTTTGCTTTCTGACAAGCTTGGCATGATCGAGCCCAATCCCTGCAGTCTCTTTGAATGCTGGGCCCAAAACGAAACGAGATGTTAACAGTTTTGCTGTGGCTTTGATTCCAGGGTGACTGAGGTCGTGTACTTGATTGAAAATTTGGCGGCGGAATAATAATGGGATGTAGGGCCCTTTTGTTTTCAGATTTGTCGCAAAATTTTTTAGTTGACGTTCCTGGAACTTTTACTTGCTCAAGTTGAAGCGAATTTTCAGAGGTTAGAAGTTCTTCAAGTTCTTTGTCATTTGTCTGCGCTTCGGCGAGTGATTTGAAATCGATGGCCTCTGGAGTGGAGATGGTCTCAATTCTCGAGAGAGCATCGACGACGACATTAGAAGGACCGGAGATGTATCTGATGTCCGTTGAGAATTGCGCAATGTATGACAAATGGTTAATTTGAACCGGTGGAAGTTTGTCTTTTTTCTGTTTGAAAGCGAACACTAACGGTTTGTGATCTGTGTAGATCGCAAAATTTAGACCTTCAAGTGAGTGTCTAAAATGCTGAATGGCGGCGTATACAGCGTAGAGTTCTCTGTAATACGGTGGCCAATCACGCTGTCTGGGTGTCAGTTTTCGAGAAAAGAAAGCAAGTGGTTCCCAATCGTCTTTTACACATTGTTGTAAACTTGCACCAATGGAAGTGCCAGAGGCATCGGTGAAAAGACCTAAGGTAGCTTCCGGGTCAGGATGGGCTAATAGTGTTGCCTGAGATAGACTTTCTTTGCATATTTTGAACGATTCGGATAGTTCTGGAGTCCAATGAATCGGTTGATTGCCCTTGAGACCGGCCACTGCTGTGTTGAGGTCAGCCTGGTATTCAGCGGCGTTAGGTAGAAATTTTCTAAAGTAATTTATCATACCTAGAAATCTCTTGAGACCTCGAGCAGTACTAGGTTGAGTAAAAGAAGTGAGGGATGTCACTCGATCTTTTGGTGCACTAGTGCCTTCGGCAGAAACTTCGTACCCTAAGAAAATTACTGATTTTTGGAAGAAAGAGCTTTTTTGATGTTGATTAGAATTCCATGTTCAACCAGGCGTTGGAATATTGTCCTAAGATGTGCTTCATGCTCTTCTTTGTTTTTAGACGCGATAAGAATGTCGTCTATATAGGGAAAACAAAAGTCCAGTCCGTGTAGGACTTCATCAATGAAGCGCTGGAATGTTTGACCCGCATTCCGTAATCCGAAACTCATGTATAAAAATTCAAAAAGTCCAAAAGGGGTGGTAATAGCGGTTTTGGGTATGTCGTCAGGGTTGACGGGTATCTGAGTGTACGCTTTTACCAGGTCGATTTTAGAAAATACGGTGCATCCTTTTAGATTTTGCGTAAAATCATGAATGTGACGTATGGGATATTCGTCATGTGCAGTTCTCGCGTTTAGGGCTCTGTAGTCTCCGCATGGGCGCCAGTTGTTTTTTTTTTTGGGAACAAGGTGAAAAGGAGAAGACCATGAACTCTCTGACCTTCTTATAGTTCCTTCTTGTAACATGGCTTCAAATTCCGCTTTTGCAATGCGGTATCTGTCGGGCCGAAGACGACGAGGTCGGCTGGTGACTGGTGGACCGTCTGTTGTTCTAATAAAATGTTGTGTCGAATGAAGCAATTTCCGAGGCGTACCGCAGGGTCGAGTAAGCTCAGGGAACTCGTTTAGCAAGCTACAATCCGACAAAGTAATCGCTGTGACACTAGGTTGCACAGTATTTGCTGTTAGGCCGGCAGATTTGAGATTTGTCACGCCATCTATGAGCAAATTGTTCCGACAATCAGGCAATAAATGGAATTTTGCGAGAAAGTCTGAGCCGATAATGGGCGTGGCAACATCAGCAATGACGAATCGCCATGTGAAAGCGCGTCTGAGTCCTAAATTTAGAGTTAAAGGTAGGAACCCATAGGTGTGAATGCTTGTGCCGTTTGCCGCATTAAGCTGGTAGTTAGTGGCCTTGAATTTTTCGTGCAATAGTTTGCGCGGAAAACAACAAATATCGGAGCCAGTGTCGATTAAAAAATTTTTTACCTAAGATTTTTTCTACTATGAATAGACGGTCTGACTTTTGGGTTTTTGGGAGCTAGTCGCCGCCTTTACTGGCTGCCTTGTGCATTTTTTGCAAAATTGCATGGCTGACTACAACGTCTCGCCTCGTTGCCAAATTTGTCATGGTAGTAACAAAGTCCGTTATTATTATTGTTGAATGATCGCGAATTTGATCTGTTTCTAAAACGAGAGTTAGGCGTTTTGCTACGAGATCTAGAACGAAAGTAATTATTCTGTTTCTCTAAATTTTCTAAGCGAGTTAAGATCATGTCAAGAGTTTTTGCCATATTGTTCTGATCTTCGGGTGGACCGTTAGATGCCGTTGAATAAACTGCGGAAGGATTGCGGTTGGCATGAGATGGTACTAGCATGGTTTCTAAGATCCGGTCAGCTATTTTAGCAAGTTGGATAATAGGAACTGTGTCTGGTTGACCTTGCAGTATAGTCTGCACTAGGTTAGGTAACCGTTGAAGCCATAGTGTTTTCACTAGGTTGTCGTGTACAGCAGCTTTACCAGAAAGGCTTTGTAAATGGCGCAAAAATTGGGACGGTGTGTGATCGCCCAAGTCAACGTCTGACAAAAGTTGTCGGACTTTGGAAACGTCACTTTCCGACAAACGTTCGATAAGTGCGTTTTTAATAGTAGTATAAGGGTCTGTGGGTGGTGGTGAAGAGATTAAGTCTGCAATCTCTCGCGCCCAGCGTCCTTCGATTTTACCCACAACATGGCCATATTTTGGGAATTTCGGAATCGATACGATGAATGGAAAAAAAAGCCTCAATTTGTGAAAACCACAAGTCAGGTCTGTCAGGAATGAAAGAGGGTAATTGTATATTATTCGAATGGTCGAAGTTGGAAATGGTTGGCTGACGGTCAGTGAGTTGAGTTGTGCTAGCGCTTTGATCCTCGAGCTTTTGCACTTGGGCTTGCATAGCCATCAGTTGCTGCTCGAGAACTTTGTTGCGCTGCTTCACGTGACTGAAAGCATTTTTCATCTCTTCCAGTGTGGCGACGGTTTTTGCGGTATCATCTGCTGGCATGGTTGATGCTCTTGTAATTCTTCTGTTCTGCTTGACTGGCGAATGGATCATATCCTGGGGAAATCAGATCACGTCGAGGTCACCAATTGTAGGTGCTCGGAAAGATCGTGGTGGCCCTGAAAAGGGCCGTTTTCTAAAGGTGAGACGTCACGCCGGACGTGAGCTGAGGAAGTAGATTGTGTTGATTCCGTGATCTGGGCAGCGTGGCTAATTGTCCGACGGGTCTTGATTCCGAGCAGCATACTGAATCAGTGGGCAGCGGGCGCTGCTATTTGTATGGAACCGCTGCTAGCTCGCGCGCCAATCAGCGACGAGAGAAAGTGAAGTCGCTGGAGTGCGCGAGCTGATGTGTGAAAGTTCAAAGTTGCGCCGGCAGTGGCGCTGCCAGCGAGGTCGTGCGGGCGAGGCCGCCACAGGTCCATAACACCAAAAAAATTATCCCCTCTTGCACGAAGGTCCGAGGAAGAGGATTTCCTCTTTTGCTCAAAAAGTAAGATTAGTGACACTGTCACGGTGAAAAACAGTTTATCAGACGTTGATTAGAACGGTAATATGCAATATGGCCCAGAATTATGCGAATAAACACTTTCAGAAGTCATTTTTGCAGCACTAAAAGCTCTCGTCAGCTACTGATCCACGGGTAACCTATATGGGAGCCGATGCAAACAAACACACGGGAGTTCTAGTGACGTCACGGCTACTTTTTTCGTGGCACAGGCCGTCTTAAATCTTATCAATTTTTCGACTCTTTGAACCAATTTTCTCGGTGTTCCCGTCACCTTAGAAGAAAAAGAAAAAAAACGGGGTCCTTAATTTTGTCTCTACTTTCTAATTCTGAATTAAAAAAAAAATCGTTCCTCTGCCCTATTTCAAGACATAAAAATACATAAAATAATAGTTTGGATTTTATCCTTTTATCTGAATTGGAAAAAAGTTAAAGGGGTTGGGGGTTACTTTTGAAAAACCCAGTGCGCTGAAATACCGTACAAACCGGGGTTTGATCCTCGGCTGAGGAACACTAGAACGCGTCTAATGTAAAATCTACTGATGCAAAGGTTTTCTTTCATATGCCTCTAAAGCGGAAGTCTCGCGTATTATTAGCTTCCAAGTAGGAAGCCGTTGCTCATTCTTTTCGTCCTACCAGGTTGTCCAAATGAGCTGTATCCTTGAAAAAAAAATTATAGAATGAAACTACACATCAGTGATATTACGATGCTTTGAACTTTCATACTTTCTGAATTTTTGCAGGAAAGCACAAACTGATTTACATGGTTTTCAAACAGCCTATGAATAAATTTATTCAATTTGACGAGCAATTAATCCCTCGAAGGTAATGACTTTTTCAAAATGAAAAGAAAGGAAAATTTTATTTTATCCTTCGTTTAGTGAAAATTTATTAAACAGTTGAACCTTTTTTAATGGTTGAATAATTGTAACCATTATACAGGTTGGTCCAGTTCTTTTTGGCATGAATTTCAGAGATCATTTAGGAGGTCCTTACGAACAAAAAAGTTTCAATGAATCATAGTCCAAAAATGCTTCGTTTTCAAGTTCCGAAACCTCAAAGTTGCGCGAAAAGTACTGTAAGCAAAAATGAAAAAGCATTATTCTGAGCAGCAGAAGGGGAAATAAGAAAAATCAGAGTACAAGATTTGTTCTACTAAACAAGAGCTCCAAAAAACGTTGTTTGACTTTTTTCCCAAAATGCGTTCCGAAGGGCCTACAGCAAATTCAAAAAATTACCGTATGACCGTAGGCGGCAGAAAAGTCGAGAAAAAGTGTGTTACGATCAAAACAAATTCTAAAAAACACTAAAATAAGATCAAGCAAACTGTTAGTTTTCATTTGAGCTACTATTTGATCCATTTCGAGTGCGGAATGGCGGAATGGCAATGGTTTTAAAAAAAAAGTCGGTGCGCAATTCTGGGCGCAGAGATAACCAATCATGAGTATCCCACTGTCCCCTGCTACAACGGCATATACGGTGAATCTCGGCCCTCCCCACTACATCGAGCGGTGACCGTCTGGCTAGCATACCTGTAGTTCGAAGGCTTGCACCTTCGTCGGAAGTGGGTTCGATCCTGCCTCATATCACCTTTACTAAAAAATAGTCTCTTCACGTCGCGTCGCATTGCGTCGTTGATATTGCTTTGCTCGAAGAATGTTGCAAATCCTCATTGCGAAAAACCGCAAAGGCACAGAGCTTCAGCGTGCCAACATAATTTTTGAATCTTAATTCATTGAAAACGCACCGTCTGATTGTACCAACATCAATCGATGACGTATCGAATATCACATCATGTTTAATTGGAGAAAAATCCGATGTTGCCAGAACTTTTTTGAGTAAGATAATTTAAAATGAGCCGACAGATTATGCTTTGAAAAAAGGGGGGCAAAAAGTCGTTCAGTTTTTTCATTCGTATTTTTTCTAATCATTCTAATCATTTCTTGATGGAATGATTCTAATCATTAGAAAAAATACGAAAGAAAAAACTGAACGACTTTCAGCGCCCCCCCCCCCCTCCCCCGTTTCAATGTATAATTTTTCGGCTTCGGTTCATTTTAAATTAACCTATTCAAAGGAGTATCGGCAAAATCGGATTTTTCTCCAATTAAAAATGTGATAATTGATACTCGTTATCGATTGATGTTGGTACTGTGCATCCAAACATTTCAGCGATAATGGATGTTGTTTTAAAAGGTATGTGCTTCATTTTGATGGCAACAATTTCTTTTTCCGTGCATTTTTGACCCTTTAATATCTAACTTAAAATGGACATGAAAAAATTCTTAATTTCTTTTTGAAAAGAGGCAATTTTGAAAACGTTCCGGGCAAAACCGGGCATAACCAAAACAAGAGGGTTAAAGTAGACCCTTTTAAGCAACTGCTCCAACAATCAAAACTTGCACAAAATTGCACATTTAGCAACATTTTGAAGTCAAGCCTTTTTCATAAAATAAGCTTCAATAATTCGGCGAAAGAATGCGCTATCGACCATTGGTTTGAGCCAAAATTCTTCATTTTTTAGGCCTTTTCCAACCATAAACCCTGCTATAGGAGTTTTGAGTTTAAATTGGAAAATTAACCAAAATCGATTTTCAAATATTCAAGAACACGCAAATATTTTTGGCCAGGTTTTTGGGGGTAAATACTCCTACTAGTCCAGTCAAATGGTAGTTTCACCTGGAAAAAAATGGTGGAAAGCGGGAGTTGACGTTTTTCGGTGCAGTTAGGTGTCCTTTTTAACATACTGATTTTTCACCCCTGTGAGGCCTGTGCTAAAGCCGCCATCTTGAAAATAAGAAGCCTAAAAACGGTTTTTTGCAAATATCTCGATTTCTATGCATTTTACGAGAAAAATACTTCAGCACTAAAATGTTGTACGCAAAATTTCCCACAAAAAAGATTCTATACACTTTTTACGTACAGCGCATAGTTTAGGAGCTAGGAGCGTAAGTAGATTTACCCTTTTTTCGGTACCCCCGCGCGAGCTGCGAAACGCGCCCTAGGCACTCGGTGCATCACACCGCGCTTGTCCCCTCTCTATCTCAACGCACCGCATGCTTTACTTAGGGAAGAGGGGGTAACATTGGCACCTCAGGGTGTCCCTAAAGCACCCTCTAGTCCCCCCCTGAGTCCCCTCCCCTCCGTTGAGAGTTAAAACAGCCTATGTGCGCACGGGAATTGGGGGGTCCTTTTTCCCACTTTTTTACCCGATTTTCGACGAAACTTTTTGCTTTCCCGCTTAAGATATAAAATTTCATGCCTAATTCCAAATTGTAGACCAACTAAATTCCCCCCCCCCCTTCCTCCCCCCACGCCCCTTTCCCCAAAAACCCCCCCTCCCCCCATAATTGCCGCGTTCTCATCGTTTTAACAGCGGTTATAGAAAGAATTGGAACCGTTTTGTTTTGTTTGTTTTTTTTTTCCCCTTTTGGGAAAATTTTTTTTTCCCCCTTAGCATAGAGGCAAATATAATGACAAAGTTATGCAGTTCCTCTTTTTGAGCAAGATATATATTACTGCGTAGATACTGAGGGATGGAGGGGGATCAACTTTATTTATCAAACATTTCTTTTAAGTTTAGAATATATAAAGAATTTTCTGTGAGAAAAACTCTCTTCAAATATTATATAATTAAACTCAGAACTGTCTGAATGTTTTTGCTCTTAATTTGAACACGATCGAAAGTCAAAATGTTTACAATAACAAGTATCAAGAGCCGTTTGATTTGTTTTTGGCGCGTTTTTTATTTTCTTTCCTAGTTGTGTAAATGAAGCATAATTTTATACATTGGCGGCTCGTGACATTCGGCAACCGTGTCGTTTGCCATTTGAATCTATGTAAAAGAATCGATTTCTCTGGGATGCAAAACGATTATTTTACGTAGGTTCATATGGAGCGACTCTGTTACTGCCTCATGACACGAGCCGTCACTGATTTTTTGTTTAATGAGATTGATTTTCTTACCAGACTTGCCCTCATTTAGAACTATACACTGAGAAAAATGTCTTGTTGCCGTAACCGGACGCCCTTTTTAAATACTTACTTAATCAGAATTCCTATTATTTTAACAAGGAATCCCTTTTATTTCAACAGGAGCCCCTGTTACTACACCAGGAATTCTGGTCAAGTAACAGGAAATCCTTCTGAAATAATAGTGGTTTCTGTTGGAACAGCAGGAATTCCAGTTAAATATAAGTATTAAACAGACGTCCGGTTGAATTAACACGAAAATTTTTCTCGTTGTATTATTCTTGTTCCAATAAAGAAACTGCATTTTAAATTGTCCACGCAACGACGTTAAGATCATAGCATAAGCATAATACTACTTTACACTTTGACCTACATGTGTTTAAATGTAAAACAATAATATTTTTCCCCAAATAATGCATAATTTTTTAATGTTACTTGAAAACAACCGTGCAAAGTATACATTCAGAACTTTTCGCCATTTTTGTAAACTTATCATTATTCTTTAATAAACTATACCAACCCCGTTTCATAAATGTCAAGAGATATAGTTTTTGTAATAAAGCCAGACATATTTCTGCATGTTGACATTTATGAAGGGGGGTTGGTATAATTTATTAAAGACAAATACAAATCAAACGGCTCTTGATACTTGATATTGTAAACATTTTGACTTTCGATCGTGTTCAAATTAAGAGCAAAAACATTCAGACAGTTCTGAGTTTAATTATATAATATTTGAAGAGAGTTTTTCTCACAGAAAATTCTTTATATATTCTAAACTTAAAAGAAATTTTTGATAAATAAAGTTGATCCCCCTCCATCCCTCAGTATCTACGCAGTAATATATATCTTGCTAAAAAAGAGGAACTGCATAACTTTGTCATTATATTTGCCTCTATGCAAAGGGGGGAAAAAAAAAATTTTCCCAAAAGGGGGAAAAAACACAAAAAAAACAAAACGGTTCCAATTCTTTCTATAACCGCTGTTAAAACGATGAGAACGCGGCAATTAGGGGGAGAGGGGGGTTTTGGGAAGCGTGGGTGGGAGGAAGGGGGGGGGTAATTTAGTTGGTCTACAATTTGGAATTAGGCATGAAATTCTATCTTAAGCGGGAAAGCAAAAGTTTCGTCGAAAATCGGGTAAAAAAGTGGGAAAATGGACCCCTCAATTCCCGTGCGCACATAGGCTGTTTTAACTCTCAACGGAGGGGAGGGGACTCAGGGGGCACTAGAGGGTGCTTTAGGGACACCCTGAGGTGCCAATGTTCCCCCCTCTTCCCTAAGTAAAGCATGCGGTGCGTTGAGATAGAGAGGAGACAAGCGCGGTGTGATGCACCGAGTGCCTAGGGCGCGTTTCGCAGCTCGCGCGGGGGTACCGAAAAAAAGGGGAAATCTACTTACGCTCCTAGCTCCTAAACTATGCGCTGTACGTAAAAAGTGTATAGAATCTTTTTTGTGGGAAATTTTGCGTACAACATTTTAGTGCTGAAGTATTTTTCTCGTAAAATGCATAGAAATCGAGATATTTGCAAAAAAAACCCTTTTTAGGCTTCTTATTTTCAAGATGGCGGCTTTAGCACAGGCCTCACAGGGGGGAAAAATCAGTATGTTAAAAAGGACACCTAACTGCACCGAAAAACGTCAACTCCCGCTTTCCACCATTTTTTCCAGGTGAAGCCATTATTTTCGACCATTTGACTGGACTATACGTGCTGCAGTAGCGAGAGATGGGGATCACGGGGGACAGATTGAGATAGTGCAGAACGCTAGGCGAGTTTTATCGAGACGGTCTAAAAAATCTTGACGTAGCCGTCACCTGCTGAGATAGGCTCCGCCTCCTGTCCATACCTGTTCCTCCATATACCTTGAGTAAAGGTGATATGAGGGGTTCAAACCCACTCCCGACGAAGGTGCAAATCTGCGATCTACACTATACGCTAGCCTGACGGCCACCGTTTGATGTAGTGGGGAGGGTCGAGATTTACCGTACATGCCGTTGTAGTAGGGGATGGGACACTCATTGATTTTCAGCTCTGCGCTCAGAATCGCCCACTGACTTTTTGTTTTTTAAAAACCTCTGCTATTCCGATACTTCTCACTCGAAATGGATCAAATAATAGCTCAAATGAAAGCTAAGAGTTTGCTTGATCTTATTTTTTGTGTTTTCCAGAATTGGTTTTGATCGTAACACACTTTTTTTGACTTTTTCGCCGCTTACGATCATACGGTAATTTTTGAATTGGCTGTATGCCCTTCGGAATGCGTCTTTGGTAAAAAAAAAAAAGTCAAGCGACAATCAATCACAGTTGAGTTCAGATGACATCCTGCAAATGAATGTGGTCTCCAATACCCCCAAAAAATTTTTCCCCCCCACCCCCCCTCATCAGTTTCTCATTCCCTCTCCTCTCCATACATTTTTGCGAAACCCAATTTCCCTGTTTTCCTCATTGCTTAATCGATCACACATAAGTTCGAATGATGCCCAGGCCTGTAGAGGTTTAATCCTCTCGAGATAAACCCATCCCATCTCCTCCTCTTTGGCTTTCAGCTCTTACCCTCTTTATACCTATTTTGGTATCCATTTCCCCCTTTTTTTTCCCTTTGTGATTTTTCTAATTATTCAACTTTTATGGTTTCCTGAGAAGGTCCAACACCCAATCCCCTTTCCCCATCAAACGTTAACCCCCGACCGCGATTCACTCCCTTTTTAGAAAACAAAAAAATAAGGGGAATCGATTTCGCAAAAAGGTACGGATACGGGAGGGAATAAAGAAAACATAGGAGGAGGAGGGAGTGGAAATTTTTTTTTCGGGGGGGGGGCCAGAGACCATACCCTTGCAGGGTTCACGACAGCTTAATTGTGATTCATTGTTCAAACACTCATTTGTATTAATGGGGCGTTGCAAGGGTCAGAAATGTTGTGTTATGTTGAAGGAAAATGACAGTACTTGATGAGCTGAGAACAATGGTGCCTTTGGTTTTTTCATTAGTGTCCCGATTTTGGAGATACATACCCGTAAAGTTGCAAAAATCGTGTGCGTTGAGGGGTCGGTTCAAATAAGAGTTCATTTTCGAGGCCTCTTTTTTCGAGAATCTCAAAAATTGAAAGACGTTAAAAAGCTTTGCTATGATACTTTTATGATCCTTAAGGGTGTAATAATCAGGTTTAAGCAGTGGGGTCGAAAGATATTTGCCAAATATTTAGTTTTTGAATGATTAAAATTGAGTACTGACGATTTCCGTCATTACCGTAACCTCAATATTTTATTGCGAATTTTTGCTCCCTGGATAAGTAAATGAGTCATTAAGTACATTTTTTGTTTTAGATCAAAAACATGCTGTATAATCATACATCGTATCGAAATATAATCATTTCTAGGTGTAAAAAAATAATTTTTTTTGTTCCCTTTAAATAAACTTGCTGAAAATGTTGCAATTGGCTGCTCATATTTTGTTCTCACAATCTTAAAAAAAAAAATGAGCTGGTCGAATGATATTTTTCTGTGAGGAATACATCGTAAATTAGCCTTCTTACAACATTTTTATGGTTTTGAGATCATTTACAGTCATTCAGCAACAAAAAATCGGCGAGTTTAAAGGGAATGATGTAGAGGTTACGGTAATGATCATGTACACAGTTTCCAATGTATTACATAGGGATTTTTTTGGGCTAAACCTATGCAGTTTGTGAATGTACCTTCTTAAAAGTAAAAAAAAAGTTTGGAAGAATCTGTAAGCAAAAAGTATTTTATTTTGAGCAGATACATGCGAACTGCACATGTTATGTACTGGAACTGGGATAATTCAAAATGCAAACTTTATAAGCATAAGCATGCTTGCTATTAAAATTGTATGAATCTGAGGGTAAATAAAAACAATGAAAACTAATTTTTCAGTGATAAAGTTGTATTGAACCGGAAAACAAAACGCTTATCAAATAATAGTGCCTTTTTTTATAATGATATTGCGGTGCCTCAATTTATTTTCTAAAACCTTCTTGGTAACGTTTGAGAACCATTAAAAAAAATAGGTAAATACTTAAATATACATAAACAAATAAACAACATAAAAAATAAAATAAAAAGATAAACAAACGAATCAATAAACAAACTATCAAATAAGAAAACAGATAACAAACCTTTGAATAAAGAAATTCAAATTAAACGAAAAAGTCGCAGGACACTTAGGTACTAACATGACTTAAATCTTTAAAAAGAAGGAAAAAAAAGTGACTTTTACAGTAATCGGAAAATAGAAAAATTTGCTCGAGATCATTCATCTTAAATACATCATTAATACATACATATACATACCCATACATATACATTTTAATTCATTACCGTATATTACCAGCATTCTTGACGGAGGTTACGGTAATGATAGGAGGTTACGGTAATGATGGTTACGGTAATGAGGAACACGCTAGTTTTTGGCGGTAAAACACAGAAATATCAACGGATTGTAACGAAACTTCATACTTGAGGTCAGACATATTCCTTACGTAGGAAAACGAAATCATTTCAAGAAAAAATTGAATGCTTACCCAATTTTTTGTCAGTTACGGTAATGACGGTAATAAGTTACCCTTTAACACAAAGTTCAATAAATTTGACACTAAATTTGCCAGAAATTTAAAACAAGAACGGAGAAATACTCACCATGCATGCTCCTGCCAGAAAATTGTCACTCAAATGTAAACAACCGCCACTGCTGACCTATAGCGACGAAAACAGGCGCGAAATCAAGGGGTTACGGTAATGAGGCGGGATCCAGTAACAAGCATAAATCGCTCACTGAAGGCTAAAATTGTTGCACTTTAAACTTTCCCGCCTAAGAAAATTAATCCTTAGGATATACCGGAATTACAAAAACGGCTGCAAGCCAAATTAGCACAATTGAATTCAGTTTAATTCAAGGTCAAATTTAAGGATTCGGCAAAGTAACAGGTTACGGTAATGATATTTCTGGTATTCAAAGTAAAAAAAAAGTGAGAAATGTGAGAATATAAGCCAAAACTTGCCTAGAAATAGGTTCGGGGGAAAATTTTGAAGGGGGAGGAAAGAAACAAACAAAAAATATCTGTGATTTACAAGAAGAAAATGCGAGTAACATGCAAAATGAAATCTTATTTGAACAGACCCTGAGACGTTACTACGCGGAATTCCCATTTAAATCAATGTATTTTGGGCCAAAATCTCATCTCCGGAATAATGAACCTTCATTAGAAACCGAAGGCATCTTTGTTCTCAGCTAATCAAGTACTTTCATTTTCTCTAAAAAAACACAACATTTCAGACCCTTGCAACTGCCCCATTGCCCTTTTTACATAGTAATTGCAAAGTGCATAATCACTTTGCATGCACTTTGCAAGACGCTCATAAAAGGGGCAGCCTGAAGGGGGGGTTGTACCCTCTTGACTTTTTTATGCTTTCCCACCAAGTATCAAGTAGATTTTCTCTCAATTAGTTGGTATCAGAACTCAGGAGGTCGTACGTACATTACTAGTTTTTTTAGTTAGTTTATCCATTTTCACTTCATCAGTTGAAGAGGAGGGTCTTCCCGTCCAATGAACCTAGAAAATATTACAGCATGAAATGATATCCTCGAGACCAGGGCTTCGGACCCTGGACCGGTCCGGGACCCGGAACCGGTCCGGACCCCTTTTTTTGCTTGAACCTGGACCCGGATCCGGACCGAATTTTTTTTTTATCTTCTTTGATAGTCTCGAGTCGAGACTACCAAAAAAAGGCCAGGAGCCCAAAACACGCCTAATTGCGTCCTTCAAGCAATAAGGCTACGTATTATCATCATTACCGGGCCTCCGAGGCCAGTGTCCATAATCGATGAAGACATTTCTTTCCGTAATCTAAGGGTTATATTAGAATCCTCACTGAAAAAAAAAAAAAATGCTGAAGTTAACTTTTTTATATAGTTAAAAGTATGGACACAACTTAAAAACTGTAAGTTGGACTATGTAAATTAGTTAAATTAACTCCGTGCTATGTTAATTCATATGTTTCTTAACTATTTAAAATAGTCGAACTAACAGTTTTGAAGTGGTGTCCATACTTTTAACTAATTCAGCACCTTTTTTTTCAGTGTAAAAAATTGAGCTTGAACAGTTACCTCGATTTCACAAATGAGAATTTGAAATGCTCTTTGTTGCTGCTCTTTTGTTTTTCTCTATTTCAAAATGTCGAGAATGTCCAAACCTTTCTTTCTTATCATAATACCAAAGTTCCTCTTTTAGGAGATGTTTATAAAATTTGGTTTGAAACTCGAATGCTGCTTACTAACTTCAATCAATCGTTTTGCACCTGTCTGTATGAATTTCCTTTAAAGTGAGCACAATCCTTGGATTTTTTCATGGGTGATTTCTTAGGTCATTCAACATTCAGAGCTCTCCCGTTTGTTTTACCATCATCTTGGATTTTTTTTTTTTCAGGCCAATTGGGATGAAACGTATACAATTTTCAACAAAAAAAATTCGTGAAAAAATACAATTTAGGACACCCGGTTGCAGGAACTTACTTTATCATGAATGTTGGCGTGAAGGTACCAGATGTTTTATAGGATGAATGCCTTGCCTTAAGTTAGTGGTTCCCAAACTAAGGTCCGCGAGCCCGCTCGGAGAAAACGTACTTATCCAACTTCAGAAAAAAACCACGAATGAATGTTAGCAACTTTTTGTGATAACTTCGTCATTGTTGACTATCTCGATTTTTCGGTTAAGTTCTTACTAAATTAATCCAAATTTAACATTTTTGTAATTAAATTTCTTTTTAATTTTTGTAAAGTCGCGTTTATTTTTCCTTTATCAATTTCTTCATGTTGAGATGGATAAAATGTACTTAAATTGGAAGATAGAGGAAGTGTTAGTTACAGGAAGGATTGTTCCGCACTTAGGCAGCTAATCTTTCCAAGGAATGTCCATTTATTGCATCCGTTTTTCAAAGTGTCAATAAACAAAATCAATCAGGCCGCGGTTGGTCCGACAGGGATGCAAACGGTCCGCAGCTCGAAAAGTTTGGGAACCGCTGAGCTGCCTCAAGTCTTCACCAGAGATTTTGCATTATCAACCACTCTCAGAGCTCATCAGATATGGAGTTTGATTAGTAATGGAGAAACTAGTGGCGCCATTTGGGGGTGAGCAGGGGGGGGGGGGCAATCGCCCCCCAAGGATTTTCAATGTGGCCGAAAAATCAAGTTAGAGAGATTTCTTTGAAGATGCACGGCCAAAAAAAAAAAAAAAAAAAAGGTCATTCAAATATTTGGTGGGCCTTGCCTCCCCCCAATCCAGTCAGAGAGATAGAGATATTTTTGTTTAAGATGCACGGCCAAAAAAAAATGAGCCATCCGAATTTTTGGAGGGCCTCCCCCCCTCCCTCAAAGAAAATCTGAAATGGCGCCCCTGGGAGAAACCCATTGTAATATTTCAATGATCACTCAACATTAATATAGTTCATTCCTTAGATTAGTGACACATTAAAGAGCAATTTATGGCTATCAGTCTAAAATATTTTCATTGTTTTTGTAATGGAATAAATAGACCACACTTGGAAATAAAATAATGTGAGAGCCAAATATTGCAGAGCATTAAAGAAGCAAATAAAAATGTTGTACGGCTGTCGGCTGTTTGGTTTTGCGACAGTTGACCGCGAACATTTGACCGCGCGACAGTTGACCGCGGCGACATTTGACCGCGGCGACACTTGACCGCGGCGACAGATGACCGAGTGCACATATGATCGCGCGACAGTTGATCGCCAAAAAAAAAAATAATAATAATAATAATAATAATAATAAAAAAAAAAATAAAAACAATAAAAAAAAAAAAAAAAAAAAAAAAAAAAAAAAAAAAAACAGGAGTACGGCAGGAAATTATGGACCCTGCGAGGCCAAAACAAAAAGTTATAGACTGTAAGATATTATACTGAGAGCTCCTCCCATCAGGACAGCACAGCAACGATTGTACAAAACCTGTCCCCGGGAGAAGTAATCTCCTCCCTTTGTACAAGGGATGGTAACTTTTAATTAACAATAATTAATTTTTGTACAGATACCGGAAAATTCATCCAACCGGAAAAAGCCCAAAGCTTAGGACTATTGTTTAGTCCCGCCGAGGGACTAACACCCCATTACCCGCCAAAAGCGGTGATAAACAACAAATAACCATAATAATAATAATAATAATAATAATAATAATAAATGGACAGAGCAACTGCGATTGCATAAACCTGTCCCTGGTGGAGACTTATAACTCCATCCCCAAAGTGAGGGGAACCGTTTAGCAAAAATAAGAAATTTTATACATCACTGTAAGGAAGCCGCATGGCTTAGGACCAAGGTTTGGTCCCGCCGTGTGGACAACAGCAACACCTCGCCAAGCGAGTGATAAGGAAGAACAATAATAATAATAATAAAATAATAATAATAATGAGAATAAATAAATAATGGTAAAAATAATAATGAGAATAAATAAAAAATGGTAAAAAAAAAAAAAAAAAAAAATAAAAAAAAAAAATAATGAGTCTTCATTTTCAAATCAAAAATTCTCCTTCACACTTTACCAGGCTTAGGACTGGGCACATACATTGATTCTGACTTTTAAAAATTCAAAAAATGTTTGTGGGTGTAGATAGATAGATAAGGTTCTGTCGCCCTAGCTTTCGGAGGTAGCTCTTATGCCCATATTTCAGAGCGAACGACAGGCCTGACCATGTAAGAAGGGAAAAGGATGCGGAAAGACACACCGGGATACCGCCACAGTGCGGAACACCCTGAATAAGGAAGGTCTTCCTGCAGTGCACAAGGTATTGAGAGGTCCACTCCAGTGCTAAGTATTATGGATGACTCAACTCATTTCTTATCATTGTCCATGATAGAATATACCTCTACCTCTCATCATTTGCATCAGCAACGCTCCCTTCCCTTCTTCCACCTGTCTCCTCAGGACAACCCAAATCATGGTCGCCGGCCAATGCTTCCTGGCCTTCCGCCCATCTACGTCTTCTTCACGCCTCGGATCACGGTACCTATCACTTGAAATCGCGTATTTTCTATCTTCTGTAACCGGTTCATCCCTGAAACATCCTGCAACCTCACGATGTTTTACGGCATTTACCCCCTGATTCACACATTCGATCTTTACTAGTCAGTTTGTTTTGCGTCCGAAAGTCCCAGTCCCAGTGACATTCAAAGTTCGCGTTACCATGCAGTTCCCTTTAGGAATCGTGCCATGCGACCCTGGCAATTCAACAGTTGCAAAATTTCTCGGGTGGTAGCTGCCTGTTTTGCTCCCTTTCACACCAACTTTTACTGCGTCTCCTCTTCCCAGGATCACCCTTCTCATGACGCAAGTTCTTCAATGGTTGTGGCCCCGGTTGTGTTTGAAAAATTTACTTCCATATCTAGTTCCATCAGAAAGAGGCGCATTTCCCGCATATTAGGCCAGTTTCCTGCAACCATGCATCATACATGATCATCTTTCCACTGTCCATCATCTCTTATCTGAGCAACAGAATGCTTCCAGAACACGCTGTCGCTGCTTTGGATCTGCAGAAAGCTTTGGCAGCATTGATCATACCGCTCCTTCCTTGCTGAGCAGCACTGCAGAAATCTCTAATATCCAAATGTCTGACTTCCAGAAAAGCCTCTAGAAGTATCTCAGAGGGAAGGTCTGCATTCAGTGGAAGGGACAGCGAACACTGTTCTTCGACACTCATTTTGACGTAACGTAGACCGTTCGATCTCTGGCTACTAGTTTATATAGGCTCTACATAAGCAATTCCTTCCACTGCTGCCCAGATACACTGCACTCGGTTAACTCTCCTGGCTCCATCCAATGCTCATGTATTCTTGCTTTTACGGATGACTTGCTTAGTTTGACTCCCTCCATCAAAGGCCTGTCCAACCAACTGAGACTTCTGACTGACAACCTGTCTATGGTTGGGCTCAGCTTAAATTCTTCCATGAGCTCCATCATAATCAGAAATCCGCTTGGGGCTTCCTCTATCCATGACTCTTGGATCATTTACTGTCCCTGTAGGTAGTTCTGTTTGCATTTGCGGTCAACACTTTGCAGCACATTGTCGCATTCCGACATGGTCCAACACCTCATCAACTTGGACTACCGTGCATTTGCCTGTGCACTTCCGTTCTTGAAGCTTAATTTCAATGCAGCTTCTTGAGATGACTCGGACGATGTAACTGTCTCTTGGACCGCATAATATTCTCCTTCATAAATGTAAAAGCAATAATAATTTTAATAGTTTTGAGGTATACAAGAATACATAATGCGCCATCATTTCTATGAAGCAATATTTAGACAGTTCCATCATGCTATTCCATTCACATTCAGTACTGCACCTTATTTTCCTTCACTTGACTTGACTCCATTTCAACACTTCGCTTTGCTTCACTTCACTTCACTTTACTTCACTTCACTTCACTTCATTTTGCTTCACTTTGCTTCACTTTGCTTCACTTTGCTTCACTTTGCTTCACTTTACTTCACTTTGCTTCACTCTATTTCATTTACTTCACTTCATTTCACTTCACTTCACTTCACTTCACTTCATCTCGCTTCACTTCACAACCAACGCGTAGAACCTTGGTCACCATATCAGATGTCACCACTCTGTCCACCATGAGACCGAAGCAGTACCACAACTGCTTCCTCTCACAGCAGACGATCCATGATGATCAACCTCCTTGGCGTCCGGACAGGACCACGAGGAGGTGCCTAATGCTCACAGTCTCGCGGACGACTAGTGAACACGCCTGTCCAAAAAATGTTTGTGGGTGTGTTTAAAAATTTTTGAACGAATTTGTGCCTGGGGTTAAAAAAATTCGTAAAATTTTAAAATAGATCAAGGTTAAAAGACTTAGAAAAAACTTATAAACGTAAAAAAGACCGCGGCGACGGATGAAGAAACTAGTGAAATCTTGAAATGTCGAAAAGAGAACACCAAAAATTATTGCTGGAACAACAAATTATGGGCGATACCTCTTAAAAAGTCCATAGTTGGGCGGTTTTTGAAATCCTCACACACTTTCTTTAAAATTTTTGGTAAGAGCCGCGTTCTTCCGTGACGGTTTGTAAGTATTCATTCCTACCAAAATAGCCTCAAATTTTAATTTGTTTGGATTCTCTTCTTTCTGGAAGACGGCAATTAATATCCACAAGTGCTCCACATAAAGGTTATCTTCTCCGACCGCGGCGGTCTAGCCTCCCAATCCACGTATCTTCAAAATCGTAGATCAGTTTTGTTGACTTCGCTTCATTTTGAGTAAAAAATTCTGTTTCAAGAAGGGTGTCAAACCCTTCTTGTACAGACTCAGGAGGCATGGAAGCTAATGCAGCGAGTTGTCCGCATGTTCATTTTGCAGACCGCACCCTTGGACATGTTTCCAGATGTTTTGGGATAAGTGAAAAAAACAACCTAGTACTTGACATTCGGGAAAAGTTTCTCTGAGGGCATTTTCCGCACACATTGCCATCCGATTTCTGTTTTTTTCCAACCATTCTTTACTTATTCTCATTATTAGTATTATTATTGATCTTTTCCTTATCCCTCGATTGGCGAGGTGTTGCTGTTGTCCACACGGCGGGACCAAACCTTGGTCCTAAGCCATGCGGCTTCCTTACAGTGATGTATAAAATTTCTTATTTTTGCTAAACGGTTCCCCTCACTTTGGGGATGGAGTTATTAAGTCTCCACCAGGGACAGGTTTATGCAATCGCAGTTGCTCTGTCCATAGGGTGGATCACTCCGTAATATTTTGGTCCTTACTGTCTATTCTTATATCTAATCCTGCTGCTGAGCAATTTTTTTTTTCCTTACACTATCCAGACTCTCGGTTTCACTTCATTATCAGTTCTCTTACTAACTCATATACCTATATATGTATATATGTAATTTTTTTTTGTTTGTTTTTGTTTTTTTTGTTTTTTTTGTTTTTTTTTTTTTCCTTTTAAATAAGCTCAGCAGCTTACAATTATTTGTCTACATCGAATCCTGCTTCTGAGAACGGGCCTACCTTGCCTCATTACATCAGCACCTTCCTCAGTATCGTGGCTGTACCGAGGACCGCCGTCTTTTGGATGCTGGCCAAGGGTGTTGTGCCAGGTACGCTTTTGAGGTGTGCGTGCATTGTCTTCGTTACGACTCCTGTCGCCCCTATGACAACCGGGATTACCTTGGTTTTCGTTTTCCACATCCGTTGTAATTCGATTTCCAACGATTTATGTTTTAAGAGTTTTTCAGCCTCCTTAGTGTGAACATTACGGTCCATTGGTATGGATACATCTATGAGGAGGCATAATTTGCCCTCCTGTTTCACGACAATATCTGGACGGTTTGCTGGTACTGTTCTGTCGGTTTGGATTGAGTAATCCCACATTATTGTACTTTTCCCGTCCGCGGATTTTACTACAGGCCGTGGTTGGTGTTCGTACCACTTATCGGTGTCCCCCGGGGGCCCCCACTGCTCTACAGATTTCTCATTATTATTATTATTATTATTATTATTATTATTTTTTTTGGCTATCATCTGTCGCGCGGCCAAATGTCGCGCGGTCATCTGTCGCCGCGGTCAAATGTCGCCGCGGTCAAATGTGCGCGATCAACTGTCGCGCGGTCAACTGTCGTAGAACCCGGCTGTTTGGAGGTACAGCCTAATTTTAGAATTAATTTTTCAACGCAATTATCGTAAATTGAACGATGTTTTGATTTACCCCCAAAAAAAGGTGCATTCAACTTGGTAATATCGTACTTTTTGAGTGGCTCTTAGCGGCCGCGGCTTGTAAACAATCCCTGGTAAAATGGCAAGTACAAGCTATTTGTAATAAAATTTGTAGGCTACTACCTTCTACTATTTTTTGAAATACTAACATTTAACAACGTTATAGTATAGCTCTGTATACTAATGTTGGTACAGTGTACAGAGCTGTATACTAATATTTGAACAATTCTATACTAACCAAAGTACAAATCTGTGCTCATATTGCGGTACTGATCTGTACCAACGCTGATAGAGATCTGTGCCAACGTTGTTAAATTTTAGTACGATTTTCAAAAAATTATTAAAAATTAGTTATTCATGAATGAAGTAAAACAAGAAATATTTATGTGTGAAAACAGGAAAACGGTAAAAACACTCAGCATAGCAGGTTATCTGGTTATCCGATCGTTAGTGAATTTTCTCAGCCGAACAACACTGATTAACGTTTTAAAATAATTGTTTTAACCTCATTCACATCATGACGGTGACTCCGGAAAACGTTTCAAACATAAAAAAATATATTGATTCCGATGCGTGGAAAAATAAAAATCTGTGGAAAGCCTACTCTCTTAATCAAAAGGAAGTACTGCTCTGCGCATAGTTCCATTTTTTGAAATTTCTTTCTCTTTAGGGTCGTGAAACAAGTATCCGACCCTAAATTTTATGCGGAAATGAGCGACACGTCGCAATTACTTAATCACAGCAGTGAGAATATCGTCGTGGTCCACACTTCAAAAATTAGAAATTGATCAAGGTTTTTGATCGTAGATATAAGTCAAGGCTGCTCGAATTCCTCCAGGAAAAGTTGACGTTAAGAGATGATTCAGTGCCTCTGCCTGCGACCCAGCCACAAATAACTGTAATCTTCCATTAGCTTGATATGTTACAGGGATATAGCAGACAACAATATTTTACTTCAGTATGGATCCCCCCCCTCAAATTATTCAGCCAGTCTCTGATAAATAAGAATCAAATACTTTCGAGTTAGCTTGGAAAAAATCATGCCATCGCACCATAATGAACCAGCAAGCCAGCAGGCAGAAGCGTTGCGTGCATTTTGGCAACACTGTATTTGGTCCATCTAAACCTGTAAAAATGGTCGAACTAATGGAGATGTACGTTTCATTTGCCTCACATCTATATTTAACATGGTTTTAAATGGATGAATGCTTTTTTTGCTTCATTGCATATGATATGATTGCGAAATGGCAAAGGTTTCTTTTGAAACATGCGGCAAGAGCCCTAAACCATTTGTGATGGAAGAGAACATACCCACAATTAGAACTCTCATATTTTGAGTAGGTATCATGCACTAACAAGCAGCCGTTTCTACTTCCAAAATGCATCAATATGAATGGTTGAGTTGTTGGTTACCACTGCATTTTGACTCGTGCAGGTACTGCTTTTGTCAGAATTCCCAATTCAAAACACTTAGAGTTTTAAATACGGTGAAAAATGATCTAAATGTCCTGGACTAAGTTAACAAGATGACTGATACGAGGCACTTCCGAGGTAGGTAAGCGTATGGTAAGCGATTACCACGTTCTTTTTGAATCATTATCAAATGACACCTTTCCTCCTTCTGTATTCTTCTCTAGTCTTTTCTTTTGAAATTTATTTCATTTTAGGAGAATTAAATGCCATTCGGGCGATTACACGCGCTCCGCGCTGCGTTAGCCTCACGCTCGCTTCGCTCGCTCCCTGTCCTTTTTATAATCTAACTTGGGGGTTGTCTACACTCAAAAAAGGGGTTTCTTGCGGGGATTTGACAGTTTTTCCCCGTTTTAGTTTGGTGGACCACAATCGTGGTTCGTCAAAATCAGAAAAATATAGGCTCGAAATTGGACGGCCCCTTTATCGAACTACACCGTAAATAATAATGGAAGTGTAAAAAAAAAGTTCCTAATTGATACTATTAACATTTTGTTAATTAAGGAATGTAAAAACATAATCCGTATGAACTGCCACCGAACCCACAACCCTTCGTACCATGGGCCAGTGCAGTACCACAGCGCCACTGGGGTTCGAGTGCAGACAATTCCCAAGTTAAATTATATAAAAGACCGGCAGTGAGCGAAGCGAGCGGGAGGTTAACGCAGCGCGCGTATTCGCCCGAAGGGCGTTCAATGCCCTTAAAATTAAATAAATTTCAAAAGAGGAGACAAAAGAAGAAGACAGAACGTGGGAAAGTGTAATTTGATAATAATTCAAAAAGAGCGGTAATCGCTTATCGTACGCTTACCTACCGCGGAAGTGCCTCGTAGCAGTCATCTTGTGAACTTGCTAGTAGCTAGCTTTTCGGACACAGCAATTTCGCGAAAATAGCTCGCTAGTCTTCGACAATGCAGTAGTGGTTTCGAACAAAAGCCTGTCTCTGTGATCTCACTCTTATGTGACAGCGGCGTTGCCAAGTCGACGTGATGGGTGTCGACGTTACGAAATTTAAACACCGCTCTCGGAAAATAACATCAACACCCACCACGTCGACACCGAATTTTTGTTGCCGTTATGGTTGTCAACGTTGCGAGTCGACGTTGTGGGTGTCGACGTTGTAAGTATCCTCCCCCTGATCCAGCCAATATTTGTTCGCTCTTTAAGGCAGGGAAATGCGCACACTTCACCGTTCACCAAATGGGATCGTTTTTTTTCGTCACTCAGTAGATTTTTTAAGTTTGCCGCTCAGAAAACGTTGGAGCTTGTCAAGTTCGCATCTTTTCAAATTGCTCGTTTTCTTATCAAGCCACCCTTACTAAGTTAATGTATATTAAGTGAAGTGCTGATAAGGTCTTTTGTTTTTGTTGAAGATTTAGCGCGTTCCACTATCAAAAATATCAGCAAAACAATCATTGTCATTCAAAAAACTTGATTTTCATGAACATACAACTCTTCAATTTCTATTTGCATACCTTCTGTTCCCACCCATTAAATGCAAAAAAAAAACTCCTTTCGTCGTTTTTCAGCGACATTTTCTTTATCCTCACTTCTTCGTTATTCCCTTAATTACTTTTCAAATTTTGTCTAGATTTTTCAATATTTAGCCTGGTCGATTATAATTTTCATACATATAACTACCTGTTCTTTGTTCTTGATTGGCTGCAAACCATTTGAGATCTTCTTCAACTCTATTAAGAGACATTAAAGAAGTCAAATGAACACAATCGAATTTAAAATTATTATTTCCAGAACACAATATTTTTTTCTCACTTCAGAATAGACGAGGAAATCAATACATGTAAAACTATGAACAACCAGCAATTGTAAAAGAATGGGATGAAAAAGCGAATAAGCAAAAAACGCGGACATACGTTGTGTAAAATTGCAGCTTAAAACCTACTTTTGTTGGGAAGAATTCCTGTAATAAAAACCCTGACGTCAAACTCTGGTAAGCAAGTGTTAGAAAGTAAGAATATATTATGTTCACATCAACATTTGAAATGCTTATTGATGGACAACACAAGTGACAAGACTAACACGCCTTGGAAAAAAGTGCAAGGCTCATGAGATCAATTAGAAATATCAAAAAATCTATTTTTTGTCTGAGTTTCTTTCTTCATCATCTTGTTTCTAAGTTGGCAGTGTGGTGGTTATTTAATATCATCAAAATATCATGTGTGAAAAGATTTAGTTATAAAATGTCCCTAGTAGATTAACTGCATGTATCAAATACACGTATAAAATACTTATTTAATACATACTTAATTTGTATTTAAAATTATTATTATTATAAATATGAAGCTGACGGCCCTCCTTAATACATTTCCTATTTTACCGAAAATTGGCCGAAGCGATTTCCCTCAAAGTCGGTACGATGATTCCTTATGGTATTTCAAGGAGATTATTCAGAAAAAAAAATCGAAAATGTTGTCTGTGAGCGCCGCAAATTGAATTTTAAAATTAGAGGGAGAAACTTATTTTGTCACCTGCTATCCCTCCGATAACACTATGCAACAGCCATTTTGTCCACGGGTTGAGACCTATTTTTTCTGACTCCTAGAGACCAAAGAAGTCAGAAAATGGCCATGAAAGTGCCGGGAAAATGTTTATGCGCCCAGGACGCCGCCATTTTGAAAAATCAGAAATTCAGCCGACTTGCCGTCGCTTTTTTGAGGCTAGCGTCCTTAATTTTTACTCAAATTAAAAAAATGTGCACATAAATGAAAGAGCATAAAATTTCCTACAAGATGAGTTACCTCAATTTGTTTTTCAATCAGCAAAAGTATACAAAAACTGAAGTTTTTTAAATTATTTTTTTTAAAAAATCGAAAATTTGACGATTTTTTGGATGAATTTTAACTCATGCCGTCAAAAATAGAAATCATAGAAAAAAACAGATTGATGCATTGAAAAGAGCGTTAAAGTGGCTACAAGATGATGTACTAGAAAAGGTTTTTGTGATTATTTTTTGCCACTTTTTAGCCATTAAAATGATTTTCCCCAAAATTCAGTTTTCTCCCTCTATGCTCCCTAATTTACAAACGGTATCGTTCAATAACGTCGATTTGGTTCCTCTCATGCACCCTCGGACCAAAATAATCCATTTTCCATCAAAAGTGACCGTGAATAATGGCGAAAATCGAGTTGAGAACGAGTTCTCTCCTTTATTCGTCATGAATTTCACCATGGGCGGCGCGTGGGGTCGAAATAAGGGAGGGCTAAAAAAATCTTTTGTTTTTTTTTTTTTGTTTTTTTTGTTTGTTAAGTGTTAGCCCCGCATCCTCAAAAAAGTGTGGGGGGGCTATAGCCCCAATAGCCCTCTACACCACCTTGCTCTACACCCGGTGCCTTGCTGACACTTTGATATAATGAAAAAAGACATATTTAATTTTTAAGATTTTGTTTACTTTTGCGCAATTGTAATTTGATTGTTCAGAAATTCTCAATTTCATTTGGTAGCCCTGAGGAAGGACCTTTTTGATAACACATATTTAAATTTTTATAAGATGCTTTAGTGAATTTGAAGCCTTGACTTGTACAGCAGGCTGAAGTCAAGCATCATTATGCGTGGCTTTTATACAAGTAACTGCCAAGTGCCAGGTCTAAATTTTAAAAAGGACAGGAACGGACACTGCATGTGCATAAGTAACGACAGACAGTGCAACAGCTCTTTTCAGAGCCACCTAAAACGGCTAAAAATTGGTGCGCCACTTTTTCAAATTCTCTTCATCCTCTCATTTTTAGACCAGTATGGACTCAGGAATCTCATCACTCTCCCAAATATAACCGCACTGGAATATACTGATACCCAACCCGATTAAAAACCGTTCTTCTCAGGGCCACCACTTATTTTATTGTTCTCAGCACATCATTGATCCCATCTGCTCTATCCAGAGCAACTAATAACATGAATTTTTCTAAAACCAATATTGTTTTTCATTAATACCGGCTGAGTGTGAAATAAAACTTCAAAAAATATCTGCCTTTAACGGATGATTTTTTTTTTTTTTTAGCATGGAATATTTGAGAGGAGCTGCATGCATGCGTAGACACATTTAATGTAAATATGGGCATCAAATGTTATGAGCCAAGCTTTTTCCACCAATATTCACGGTCACTTTTGATGGAAAATGGATTATTTTGGTCCGAGGGTGCATGAGAGGAACCAAATCGACGTTATTGAACGATACCGTTTGTAAATTAGGGAGCATAGAGGGAGAAAACTGAATTTTGGGGAAAATCATTTTAATGGCTAAAAAGTGGCAAAAAATAATCACAAAAACCTTTTCTAGTACATCATCTTGTAGCCACTTTAACGCTCTTTTCAATGCATCAATCTGTTTTTTTCTATGATTTCTATTTTTGACGGCATGAGTTAAAATTCATCCAAAAATCGTCAAATTTTCGATTTTTTAAAAAAAATAATTTAAAAAACTTCAGTTTTTGTATACTTTTGCTGATTGAAAAACAAATTGAGGTAACTCATCTTGTAGGAAATTTTATGCTCTTTCATTTTATGTGCACATTTTTTTAATTTGAGTAAAAATTAAGGACGCTAGTCTCAAAAAAGCGACGGCAAGTCGGCTGAATTTCTGATTTTTCAAAATGGCGGCGTCCTGGGCGCATACACATTTTCCCGGCACTTTCATGGCCATTTTCTGACTTCTTTGGTCACTAGGAGTCAGAAAAAATAGGTCTCAACCCGTGGACAAACCAAAAGTCAAATTTTGTTGCATAGTGTAATCGTCTGACGCGACGCAGGGTGAATGAGATGTTCCGGTCCGTCGCGTCGCCTGACGGACAAGCAACGGCGGACGGCGTTTTTAATGAAATCAATGAACATCCAAGCATTTAGATGATTCACGTGCTGTGACCTGTTTTAGAAAAATGGAATGAAACGCTTCCACTGCGTTATTGGTTCTGTGCAATCTATTTAGGGTTAAATCACGGACACACCAAATATGAGAAGGGAATCTATCGGGGCGGTGTCCTCTCGCTGTATCCCTTTTAAGTATGTAAGTCCTCTGGAAATACGCCATGGAAGCATCAACTTCTGCAGGGGCAGATGCTTCTAGACCTTCAAAAAAGTCTGGGATATCATTCAAGGGACAAACGGTAAGGTCATCAGCTGCATCAGACTGTGACAGATCTTCGGTTTGTTAATATGGTTGTATGCATCCTCTAAGTCCATCGTTACTACGTTGCGATTACGCCACAATGATTGTTCAACATGGAAAAGACAGCAAACTTAATGAGCAGAGGGCAATGCTCGATGAGCCGCATTTAGGATTGTCACTTCAAAACCTGACATCAAAAAATTTGGTTGGAGTAGATTATTGTGTCTAGGAGCAGAAGTACCTAACCGAACCTAACCTAACCTAATCTCTATGAAAATGGTATCGCATATTTTTCTATTTTTATGAGTAGCTAGCACACGCACGAAGGGGAAGCTGTAGCCATGATACAGTCCCAGTTTCTGTCTGTCTCAGTCCCTATTTCTGACACTGCCCACGTCCGCTGCGTGGGAGCGTTTTCCTGTACCATCGTTTCTTATTATTTGTATATAATCCACATTTGATATTATGCAGGGAGAGTTTCAATTAACAAGGTCATGGCATCACCAAAACAGCGATGTTTCTTTCCATTTGGTTTTTTTTAATAAGAATAGTATACGAAATAGTTGTGTATTACCTCCTTCCCCTGTTTTGCGTCTGCAGAAGTTGCAGGTTAACCATTTTGACAATTTTAATGAAGCAAAATATAGAAATTTAAATAAAAATTACTATCCCCCTCCCCCAACTTTCAAAATAGTATAAGCTGAAGAGATGGTCCGTTACAATATCATTCCAATTCACAACATTACGGTTTTGATGCTTTTTTATTTGGAAAACTGTCGTTAGGAAATCAATACTGTCAGAGAAGTATTGGGGAATGTTGTTGCAATTCGAAATCAAATTTTCACGATACAGTTTCAATAGAAAATATTTCATTTGTATCAGATACTAAGCATCGTCAGATGCCTGAATCATTCTAATGACATTAAAGGAATTGGATTCACTGTTTACGACAGTCACTAGCTCCTTTTTTTTTCCTTTCTCAATTGACAAATATATTATGTGATGAAAATTGGGAACCAGACTATCCTTGGACATGGATCGATTGGACGGATGTTAATTCCGAGTTCAACACTAAAGAAATCGTACCTGACGTCATAAAGAAAGCACCGACCGACCCCGTTAAGGTAAATTACTTCTAAAAACTTTAATTAAATCAATTTATTTGAGGGAGATGATTTCGAGATTTTTCCTGCTTCAAAAAGACACCTTTGCAAAAAAAAGAAAGAGTTTTGGACACAATCAGGAAGGGCGGGATGAAGACACTAGTACGGAACGTGCTCTAAGCGCAATCTGATCAGGATGTTGACATAGAAGTTTGTGTCTGAAACACATCCCGTCGTGCTCTGAACACATTCGCGTACTGGTGTCTTCATATCGTCCATCCTGATCGTGTCCAGAACACGTTCTTATTTTTCAGTGAACCATTAGTATGAGATGGAGAGTGAGCATTAAAGATTGAAGACCTTCCTTTGAAACTCAATAGAAACACTGGAAAAAAGGATCGCGCTCTAGACATAAAAAGTTTGTGCCCAGAACACGAGCGGTATGGGCAATCTGTATACACCAATACCGAACGTGCTCTGGGCACAAACTGGCACAACTTTTAAACTTGTTCTGAGGATGAATTCGGGGCGCGATCTGGAATGGGTTCAGGACCCGAGCTTACGAGGGGACTCTCATCTGGGATGGTTACCACACCCGTCCCGGGATGTACTTCAGGCGCATCCCGGGACGGGTTCTGAACGCAAACTTAATCTGGGATGGTCCCGGGCTGTACTTTCAGCACGATTTATACTGTGATGACTCATCGAGCAGAAAAACATAAAATCAAATACGTGCAGGAAGGGGGGAATTTTCGTTGATTAAATAAACACGAACACAATAAGATACACAAGTTTCGAGAGCAGAAAACATAAAATCAAATACGTGCAGGAAGGGGGGAATTTCCGTTGATTAAATAAACACGAAAACAATAAGATACACAAGTTTCGAAAAAAGACATGACAAGAAAACAAAGGATTACTGGGCAAAAACTCACCAACACATAATCATACCAAAGATTCAGGTACACAGGTATCCTAACGTACAGGAAATGTCCGAAAGCACCACTACTTCATTAATTCACTTTTTTGAGGGAATTCAGAATGATAATTTCCTATAACTTTCACTAACTTTTGAGCACAAGACTCGAGAAGAAAACGCGAAATTATAAACGGTTACTATCGCCATTTTTGCAACCTATATTGATGCATTGGGGGCCTTACCTACTTAAAGAGGCACAGCTTTCGTTGACTAAACTAACACAAACACGATAGGATCCACGCGTTTCTGAAAATGACAAGACAATAAAACTTCGGATCACTGCAAATATACACAAAACATTCCATTTGGTTTCGAAAATGGACGCTGATTTTTGCGCGAATTCGTACACCGCACAGCTTATGTCAGAAATACTCTTAATTGACAATCCATGTAAGCACTAATCACCGTGAAATACCTACATTACTTGTATTAACTTCACTTAGAACTTGAATTGAAAACTTTCATTGAGTATAAGGTCGTTTTAAATCATGATTTCTTCCCTCTCGCGAGACGCATGACGGAGGACGTCGCCATTATTCGTAACTGACTAGAGGTTGACGAAAACCTGTTGCGTTTTGTTACCGCGAGAGTATAGAAGGCGAAAGTAGCCTACGTCAGCAAGGTCTCCCATGACATGACATCACATCACATGAAATGTTTCCATATATCTCGGTAACGGACGAATCAAGATAAGAGCGTATATTTACGTTTTGCTGATCAGCACATCCTGCGACAGCTGTGGCAGCTAGTCTAGATAAGTGCATCGAGGGTTTGGTCCCACACACGTTCCAAGCGTTTGATAAGGCTGAACGGATCGCTTCTCTCAGCCGTTCCATAGAAGTACGTTCGGGATGGGTGTCATACGTAACCCTGTATCTTCTAAAAGACTGTTCAGAATAGAAAGGGAACGTGGAAAGTTCTGGTCTCACACCTAATCTTCAAAATACATCCCTTTCTTGTTCCTGGCCCGTTCCGTTTTTTTTTTTTTTTTTCAGTGAAGTTGCAAAGTAATTTAAAAGTTTAGAATACAAAAATGTTGGACGAAAATTGTGAAGCAGTGATGAGCAGGAGAGGAAAAAAATCAATTAATTAATTCCAATAAATTCACATCAAAATTATACCGTCAAAAGTATTCAAAGATGTCCCCGAGACGAAAATGACCTCACACACACACGCAAACTTACACACACACACCCACACACACGTGCACGAAAGCACTTCGTATGTCAACCGGCAAACCAAGCTGTTTCTAAAAAAATAGCTTGCATGATGTAGTTAAATAATTTTATCTTAGAACGTTTTGCGCTTGGCTACCTACTCCATTTTGTTATAAGGATGAAAATCAGTATAAGTGATTGCTACGAAGCACAGACAAATTTTCGTTGTAACTTAATTCAAATCAAACCTTTCGGGGTGGTTGTTTCATTTATTTCAAGAGTTATGCTAGTATTTTGCATTTGTCAGACTATCAAAACTCTCATAATTTAGAAAAATAACCGTATATACAGGGTGTTTTACGTAACTTGCTGACAATGGTTTTCTTTAACAATAGTCTGCCTGACCATTTGAATTTACGTGAATGCCTGAAGTGGGCCTCCGAGGCCCACCTTTAAATACATTGGTTTTACTACTTTTGCTGCATTTTTTCTAGTTACGCTCCATATCCATCATTTTTTTTCATCCGAAGTTTTTTTGATCCCTTCATTAAACCTTCCTGACCATACCCTCCCAGCAATTAGACCCAAAACCCTCCCCCTCCCCCCCTCTCCACCCTCTACTACCAGAATATCATAGAATTGGAGAAATCGACTGAATAGTGTCAAGTCTGTTTATTTCTTCTTCACGGTCAGCTTTTATGTTATATTTGGTTTTCCCTCCAAGTTTTGGCCGGAGTTGCATCTACAGGCAGGGACTTTGGACCTCCTTTCCCCGCACCCGCCCCCGCCACCGCCCCCTCCTCCGGCACCTCCACCCCCTGATCACCCCCACGACCCGTTGATGTTTATGTCTTCTTCTTGTAACGGTTGAACCTTACGGCCCTGCCTGCAATGAAAAATGTTGGTTGAGCCCTTAACCCTCCCTCCCCTAACCAACTCCCTCTCCCCCTCCCTCCCCCTCCCCAACCACCCTTACTTTTTTTTTTTTTTTTTTTTTACAAACGTATGTATGTAATATTTGAAACGGTTGAGCCCGCCCCCAACCCCCCTACCCACTGCCAACCTTCTACTCCCTCCTCTCCTCTTCCACCTCGCATATCCCGTTTTCCCAAGGGATTTCTCCAGTTTTACGTCCGTATTTGTTGCGTTTTAGGTACTTTTTTGTTACTTGGAGCGGTCTCGGAGGCCCAAGTCAGGCACCCAAGTAACAAAAAAGTACCTAAAACGCAACAAATACGGACGTAAAACTGGAGAAATCCCTTGGGAAAACTCAAGTTAAAACTCCCGTAAGTACTCACGTTTTTTGCAAAAACGGAACTTTTACGGGAGGTTTTACGGCACTTAAACGGGACCTTTGCCGTAAAACTGTCGTAAAGCAAAAAGTGACGGATTTTACCCGGGTTAACTATACGTTGGTAAAACTTACGTTTATTTACTGTTTTACGGGAGTAATACCACAGCTTTACTAGAAAAAATAAAATAAATTTTCGCTTGTCTGAATCGATTATTTGGGTGTTTTTCACCCATTATGTTCAACTTCCGCTACTCAGAGATGGTTATTAGACACTGGTTTACATGGAGATACATAGAATGGATACATGAAACGAAATTATGAAGACGAAAAGTTACCTGATTATCCGGGATTTGAACTCGGGTCCTCGCGGGTGTGAGTCGAGCATCTTACCGATGAGCCACGTCTGCTGCCGAGTGTATATTTATTATAATAAATATGTAATAAATATATAAATAAAAAAATAAAAGTAAATTAAATAAATAAAGTAAATAAAATAAAAAAAAAAACAAATGAAATAAAGAAAATAATTAAAATATAAAGAAAATAAATGAAAAATAAATGAAAAATAAAGAAAATAAATGAAAATAGAGAAAATAAATGAAAAATAAAGAAAATAAATGAAAAATAAAGAAAATAAATACAAAATAAGAAAAAATACAAAATAAAGAAAATAAATGAAAAACAAAGAAAATAAATAAACATAAATAAATTAATAAAAAATAATTAAAATTAAATAAAAATAAAAAATTAAAAAAAAAATCAAACTGAAAATAAAAAATTAAAAAATTAAAAAAGAAATGAAAAATGAAAATAAATAAATTTTAAAAAAAATTAATAAAAAATGAGAAAATAAATAAATTTAAAAAATTAATAAAAAATAAGAAAATAAATAAGAAATAGGTTCAAATAGATAAAAAATAAAAAAATAAATAAAAAAATAAAAAATAAAAATTGAAATAAATATTTAGATTTACACAAAGTTAAATAACATACGACACATATGCATTGATCGGTGGAAGGAAAAATGATATGAACTTATGGATATTTTCATAAATAAGGAAGGAACAAACTATTGAATGTAAATCGGATAAAATAAATAAAAAAAGGATGGTAGGTTATATAAGAAATTATGAATAGATAAAATTATAAATCTAATAACTCCAAGAATTTCAAATAAATGTATTTTAAAAATTCGCATGCATTTTTGCGTAAATACATGTTTCAGGCTCCCTTGAAGTTTGCTTCAAAGTTTCACACGTGTTTTCTTCGGAAAGTTATCACGTTTTTCGCCAGTTTTACGGCACCATGACTTGTCCCACTATGTTGGCGAATTACGTCCGTAAAACTTCATTTTTACGAAGATTTTACGGAGCCCCGAAACACCTAGGGTTTTCTGCCGCTTAGATTCCGTAAAATTTACGTTTTTCTCAAGTTTTCCCCGATACTTTTACGTCTTTAAAATTGCAGCTTTATAGCAGTAAAACTCCTGTTTTACGGGAGTTTACGGCCCGTTTAATTAAACTTTTCGTTGCTCCGTTTTCCCTCCGCAATACTTCTTTTTTACTGAAGGTAAAGTGCCGTCAATACGACGCTGACGTTTTTCCTTCGTAATACGGGAGCTAAGCCGAGGGATTTGGGCCGTAAAAGTCACGTTTACCGCACGTTCAGTAAAACATCCGTTTAATGTCGTACGAAGTGCCGTAAAAGTCACGTTTACGTAATGTTACGTTTAACGCCTGATTTACGCTATTGAAAGTCCCGTAAACGACAGATCTTTGCTACTTGGGCAGACTAGGGTTAACGGTTGACCATAAAAAATCGGAAAAATCTTTAGAATGACAGAGACTTGAAAAGATACGATAAAAATTCTCGTTTAGGCTACGAGATAGAGAGTTTTGTCCGTGTATGATGCATTTGATATACAAACCGTCGAACCTGGGAATGAAGGTTTCGATCTGCCTTTACAATGAAGAAATTGAGACGTTTTCGAACGGCAATAACCAAATGATCACGCATACACGCATTCAAGGGTCTGTTTCATATGTAGCACGTCCAAGATAGAAAAATCACTTTAAACATGAATTTTAAGGAAGGTGATTGGTTCATGTTTGTGCTTTATATGAAACAGAATAGATAGATCAGACAAAATCCTAGTACGGTACAAATGTACAAAAAAGGTGTCCCGTGGGATGCTTCGTGAAAAAAATGTGAGAGTGGTACTATTCTCTTCGTCTTGATGCGTAGAATCCGATTTTCGATAGTGTCAAGTCTAGAAATCGATCCGGTGACCACCAGAGCCTAAAAACCAAAATGGCGGCCGTTCGACCGTTCTATCCTCAGTTATCTAACAATATATTTTCGAGTATTGATTTTTCGTCAATTTCAGGTAAAAATTCGAGTTTCTCGTCATTTTTACCATGAGATTGATGATCTTTCGTGATCACATCGACCATTTTACGGCCTCCGAGGGCGGTCATAAGCAAAATGGCGGCCATTTCACCGCAAATTTATCGCTAGACTGTGTAGTTTTCCCTAATAAACGTGATTACAACCTTCAGTTTATCCATAATTGGTCATAGCATCAATAAAGGGGGGCAGGTGGAACCCCCCCCCTCCGGCCCTCCCGCATAGCTGAAAATGTCCATCCATAAGCTTAAAAATTAGTGAAAAATCAAAACTCGATGCTGAAACGGTATTTGGTATGCGTGAGGTGATCAAGTAATGATTACATCCATAAAAGGGTATTTAAAGGGTCCACTAAGCCCCCAACCCCCTCCCCCCCAACGATCAAACGATCCAAGGGGTGCCAAACCACCCTTTTCCCCCAAATTAGAGGATTTATACACGACTTCTATCACGGTTTTCCTCAATTTGCGTGAAAACAACCAGACTGACGCTAAAATTGGACTAGACTCATTTTAAAGAGGATAAAATTTCCCATAATTTTGATTAGCTAAATTTAAATTTGATTCGCCCGAAACTCGAGAAAGAGCTGATTCTCTTCTCGCGGAAATTCGCAAATTCGCGGGTAAAACGCGTTTTTCGGCGTTTTTCCAATTAATTTGACTTCCGCAGCAACTCTAGAAGCAACTACTGTGAGTTAATCGAATATTATGCTCCAAGCAAGTATTATTGGCCATTGCGGGTCTATATTGAGTAAAGTGGAGTTAGCGAGGAGGGCATGACCCGACCCTCCGACCAGCTCTCAAGACGGAATAAATAGCGCCAAAAAACTCGATAAATCGGTAAAGAAATTAACTTTTTCTTCCTCATTCTTCCTCGACTTCGCGTCTTTGGATCAAATACTATACTAACCCCCCCCCCCCCGTTTTCGAAAGGCTTGACACTTGTGAATGCCCAATTTGGCTCCTTATTCCCAGGAATAATGCAAAAATTATCGACCAAGAAAGAATCAGAACTGTATACAGAGTTTTTCGGGGACTAATCCCGCACTCGACGGTCCGAAAAGAATCCATCCAGTGGCGCACTGGAGACCCCCGCAGCCCTCGTGGCGCGAGGGAGTTCCGATGTAAGAGGCTTCCTGTTTACATGAGATCCGTGAATTTGCCAACATATAAATTTTGAAAAAATAAGAAGATATTGATGGGGGGGGGAAAAAAAAGTGAGTGTAATCTTAAAGTCAAAAGAGCTGGTATATCGCTCCGTTAGATGTGGTAATTGGCTATGTATTTCCTGTGGTATTAAATGATACTAAAACGCGGTGAGATAAAAAAATATTTGGATCAAATACTATACTAACCCCCCCCCCAACGTTTATTGTTTATATTTTATTGTTTTCGTCCTCGACTGCAACGTCCATGAGTTTTTAGTCCAATTATTTTCATGTCCAAAGTATGTCTTTGTCCTGTAATTTTAGTAATTTTTTTTTTGTCCTTAAAAAAAGTTGGTTTCGTCCAATGCTCCTTTTCGTTAGTTTTCAGGTGAAATAAAACGAAGAAATAGAATTTCACCAAAAACAAATTAATATTGTATTACTACTAGGTGTTTCATTAATTATTATTCTTTTGAGGTAATGCAATTCCCAGAAAAAAATATGAAAGAAACGTTTTTATTGAGCTGCATTGCGATGTAGCAACAGTTGTTTCTACGTATAGAAATATTGTTGCGCTATATCTACCGGGTGATTCGGTAACGAGACGCACACTATAACTGCCGTATGATAAACCTTCCATTCCAGGAAAGTTTGTAACTATATGGGTACGCGCTTTCATTGATGAATTTTTGAGAATGAATGACGGAAAATACGGAACGGTTATACATATGATTTTTGCGCCAAAATTATTGTTTTGAAAATTTCTTAATTGTTTCTTTTCATTAGGGATTGCTTTTTCTTTGAGTATGTGTCATTTTCGTGATGTAATTATTATCATGATGTATTCGTTCTAAACAATTTTTCTAAATTAGTACTGGCATGAACGCATTTTGAAGCAAAAAGTCAACAAATTTTACCTGTAAACCAATGAAAATGAACGTTACTGAGTATTGGACGAACCAAACTTTTTTTTGAGGACAAAAAACATAGGACTAAAATTACAGGACAAAAGACATACCCTGGACCAAAAAATAATTGGACTAAAAACTCATGGACGTTACAGTAGAGGACAAAAATAATGAGTGGACCAATGGTTGTGCAGGACGAAAATTGATGGGACGAATTATCAAGGACTAAATGTCATGGACGAAAAAAAAAGTGGACAAAAGAAACAGGACGAAAAGTCTTGTAACCGGATGGATTCTTTTCGGACCGTCGAGTGCGGGATTAGTCCCCGAAAAACTCTGTATACAGTTCTGATTCTTTCTTGGTCGATAATTTTTGCATTATTCCTGGGAATAAGGAGCCAAATTGGGCATTCACAAGTGTCAAGCCTTTCGAAAACGGGGGGGGGGGGTTAGTATAGTATTTGATCCAAAGACGCGAAGTCGAGGAAGAATGAGGAAGAAAAAGTTAATTTCTTGACCGATTTATCGAGATTTTTGGCGCTATTTATTCCGTCTTGAGAGCTGGTCGGAGGGTCGGGTCATGCCCTCCTCGCTAACTCCACTTTACTCAATATTAGGGATGAGAACCGAAATTAATTTTAGAACCTGTTCCGGTTCCGGTTCCTTGAGAGCACGAATTCCGGTTCCAGGTTCTGGTTCCGGTTCCTTGACAGGATGAATTTCGGTTCCGGTTCCGGTTCCGGTTCCATGGCATCCATGATTTTAGGTTCCGGTTCCGGTTCTGGAACCGGTTCTTTATCGGTTCTTTAATATTTTTAATGATACGGATGATAGTGAAGAAAAAAAAATAGGAAAATAGAAGAAATTCAATCTCTTGACAAAAATATGTATTTTTGATCATTTTTATTTGTCAGAAAATAAAATTAGGTACAATTTACCATCATGATAGTTGATTCTGGTGAAATTTACCATCATTTCGTGCTTCGTTTTTACATGCTTTGAAAGATTTGTCGCGTGATTTCCTTTTATTTTTGCTTTGCACAATATACACGTTGATGTATCGTTCAATTCATCATATTCATAGAATTTTCTTATATTATTTTCTTTTCTTCGACCCGCCATTTTCCAGAACTGAAGATTTTGCTTCAAAAGAAGTTTGCGGTTTATTCGCGGGTCTATGGAAACGAAGCGTCACTCCAAAATAGTACAGCAAAAGTTAGGAATAGAGAAGGAGAGAAAAAAATCTCAGCTGATAAGAACCGAAATGGAACCGCTGTACACTTTCGGTTCTTGGAACCTTACCTGGGGTTCCGGTTCCGGTTCCGGTTTTTTAATCAGATGAATTTCGGTTCCAGGTTCCGGTTCCGGTTCCTTGACAGGATGAATTTCGGTTCTAGGTTCCGATTCCGGTTCCTGGAATAATTTCGGTTCTACCGGTTCTAGGTTCCGGTTCCGATTCCGGTTCGCATCCCTACTCAATATAGACCCGCAATGGCCAATAATACTTGCTTGGAGCATAATATTCGATTAACTCACAGTAGTTGCTTCTAGAGTTGCTGCGGAAGTCAAATTAATTGGAAAAACGCCGAAAAACGCGTTTTACCCGCGAATTTGCGAATTTCCGCGAGAAGAGAATCAGCTCTTTCTCGAGTTTCGGGCGAATCAAATTTAAATTTAGCTAATCAAAATTATGGGAAATTTTATCCTCTTTAAAATGAGTCTAGTCCAATTTTAGCGTCAGTCTGGTTGTTTTCACGCAAATTGAGGAAAACCGTGATAGAAGTCGTGTATAAATCCTCTAATTTGGGGGAAAAGGGTGGTTTGGCACCCCTTGGATCGTTTGATCGTTGGGGGGGAGGGGGTTGGGGGCTTAGTGGACCCTTTAAATACCCTTTTATGGATGTAATCATTACTTGATCACCTCACGCATACCAAATACCGTTTCAGCATCGAGTTTTGATTTTTCACTAATTTTTAAGCTTATGGATGGACATTTTCAGCTATGCGGGAGGGCCGGAGGGGGGGGGGGTTCCACCTGCCCCCCTTTATTGATGCTATGACCAATTATGGATAAACTGAAGGTTGTAATCACGTTTATTAGGGAAAACTTTATAAAAAATTAAAATTTGAAACATTTTTAGGAGAGAAGCGATAAATTTGCGGTGAAATGGCCGCCATTTTGCTTATGACCGCCCTCGGAGGCCGTAAAATGGTCGATGTGATCACGAAAGAACATCATTCTCATGGTAAAGACGAGAAACACGAATTTTTACATGAAATTGACGAAAAGTCAATACTCGAAAATATATTGTTAGATAACTGAGGATAGAACGGTCGAACGACTGCCATTTTGGTTTTTAGGCTCTGATGGTCACCGGATCGATTTCTAGACTTGACACCATCGAAAATCGGATTCTACGCATCAAGACGAAGAGAATAGTACCACGCTCACATTTTTTTCACGAAGGATCCCACGAATGCACATTTGACACCGTACTAATACTAATTTGTAATGCTTTAAATGAAAGCAGACATAAAAATCTTTTCCGGTCGAATATAATTCAGATAAGAATTTTTTGTTATTTTACAAGAATTTCTTGGATTTTTGGAATCTTCTTCATATGGGGAGGAAGGTTAGCATCTGGAGTAATATTACTTCTATCCGAAGCATCTGTTGGGCGTGCCACTAGAGCGCGTCTCAGCAACTCCCATTTTTTTTGAAGATTGTGTCATTTACGTTTGGCAGTACCGCATTCACTTCGGTGTATAAGTATAAACCGAAACCTTCATTTAAGCGTTTGTAGATTAAATACATAATACACATACATGCCCAAAAATGTTGAACTCGATCAATGCTCAAACGACTCTTTTTACCATGTCCCGCATTTTTACGAGCCTTCATTTGAGTGTTGGTCGACGACATACATCAGACATAGCGGAAATTCTCGAACTCGCTGCTCAAACGATTTTCATGACTCATGACTCATGACTTCATGTTTCATGACTTTTTGTAAAGAAAAAGAATTATTTTGTGACCTTCTACGCAAAATTCAAAAAAGATTTTTTTCAAGTATGCGCGCATATCAGAAATATAATTAAATATAGCTAAAAATGTGTCTTTTGACTTCTAAAAAAACACATTTGAAGCTTTGTGATAATTTCAAAACACAGCGAAAACGAGTGCTAATAATAAATACAGTCCCATTTTTGGGACAGCCGGCGTTCTAGTAAGGGGTTAATCTTCAGGCGTCCTAGTATTAAAACCAACGAGCTACAGCGATAGAGAGGGTTTGTGGGTAGTGATATTGAAACTTCAGGGAGGCAGCCATGATCGAGATCTCTTAGGGACATTTTTCACTCAGGCTCGGTTTGTTTGCTTCACTTTCTTTAACTAAATTTAAAAAAAAAAAAAAGAATTGCGACGGATACATTTGAATTTTATTAGAAACGAAAGTGCATGTGTTTTAAATTGGCTATCAGGACATCGAAATTGATAAAACTGTTTCTTTTGGAAGGTTTTGCATGAAAAAGAAATTGACTCATAACAGAAATAAGCAGAATTTCCTTACCTGGACAGTTGTATTAAAATTCTGTGTCCAGATGGCCACTCTTAAACACTTGCTTTTCTGTAAACACTACTTTCCACCAGATTAATTACAATTTGTTATTTATGGTTATAAAAGTGAGGCAAAAAAACCAAATTCAGATCGCCCATGCTGTCAGATTTTGAGATAGAAACTATGACATGTATCAGCCTCTCTATCGCTGTAGCTCGATGATTGAAACATTCAGGCGGGTGTGCTGAATTACTTGGAATGCTTGACATAAAAAAGAAAATAAAACCAAAACAAGCCGCCATAGTGAATAGCCGTTTGGGGTATTGTCAGACTGTAAAATGCCTTGGGAATGCCAGAGCACAAAATCGCCGACATTAGCACTAATAAGCAAAGCGGCACCCTAGTATCAAAAATACGTGTATCAAATATAAATATTAAATACTATATTTTATACGTGACTTAATACATATTCAATTCATGATTCGTGTATTAAATATGATATTAAATACTTGTATTAAATACGTAAGTAAATATGCATTTGTTAGCCCATAAATACGTATTAAATACCTACCTGTATTTAAAACGTCAGTAAATATGTATTTTTTTGCCCATAAAATACGTATTAAATGCAGATATTAAATACAATTTTAAAAGAAAAGGAAAGAAAAAAAACATGCAGAATAAACAGAGAGCGAGTGTAGGAATGCGAGCAACAGTCGACGTGGCGCGAACTCGTCAGTCCTCTTTACCGCGCAGACTCCGCCTATAAAAATCCGCAGAATCCGCTCCGTAGCGTAGTCAGCGCTGACTTCGTAGTTCCGCCGCCGTCCGATAGAGCGCGCCGCCCACACGGAGAGAAATGATGAGTGTACTATCAGTCAATTAAAGATTGGGACTAAACTATTTGGGCTCGGACACTCGGCGCTTGAGGAATTAGCGATAAGGGGAGAAACTCTCGGAAATTCGCAGCAGTGTTGCCAGCTTGTGCTAACGGTGAGCGATAAGGGTGGGGTAGCGAGGGGAGTGGAATATAAACCGCAGGGCCTTCACTCATAACAAATATGAGCGAGCAGATAAGCGTGCCTCGTCGAGAGCGGCTATCCGTCTCCGATCTGCGCCGTCTCTTTTCCGACCAGTGCAGTTTCACCTAAAAGCTGTCCATCGTGTCCAAACGACACAGTCCCACTGTCGTCAACCCCTCCTCCCCCTCCCCTACTCCTTCCACGCTGCTTCAACTCTCATTGTCAGTTCAACTCATTATTTCTTCTTTTCATTCAATAGACTTTCAGTGACTCGTTACTCGTTTGTTGTAAAAATTGGTTTTCAGTGATGATGGCCCCCCTCCTCCACAACACAAATATCATTGAGTCAGTGCCGACAATTTTTGGGACAAATCCTCCCTTAAGACTATAGAGCTGCTTCAACTCTCATTGTCAGTTCAACTCATTATTTCTTCTTTTCATTCAATAGACTTTCAGTGACTCGTTACTCGTTTGTTGTAAAAATTGGTTTTCAGTGATGATGGCCCCCCTCCTCCACAACACAAATATCATTGAGTCAGTGCCGACAATTTTTGGGACAAATCCTCCCTTAAGACTATAGAAAGACTTTTTTGGGGTTTCGCTTC